>OMKN01020316.1:5854-23955 GCA_900302345.1 Melanonus zugmayeri
GAACTGGGCCGAACGCTTCCCGTCCCTGGTCACTGCCGTCCAGCCGTCGGGCCACGTCTCATCCTGCCAACCACCTGGAGGGCAAAGGGGGGGGGGGGTGTTTTATCACGTCATCACGGCATCTACGTAACAGAACATGGAGGCGCGTCTGCAAATAGAGAATAACTCACCTTCACATATCATGGGCTCAATAGTAAACACATGGCCGGGCTTCATGACTCCAACAGCTTTGTTTTCTGAAAAGAAGTATGAACAAAAAAAGCTTGGTGTACAATTACTACAATGACATGGTTCAAAGGATTGTGTGTGTGTGTGTGTCTCTTACTGGCGTAATGTGGTACATTGGGAGCAGTGTGAAACAGTCTGTGAATGCCATGGCCACAGTAGCTCCGCACAACAGAGAAGCAGTTTGCCTGAGCATGCTTCTGGATGATGTTTCCTAGTTCCCTGTAGCGAATTCCAGGCTTCACTGCAGAATGAAAGTAAAGTATTTTGTAAAAACATTTTTTTTAATTATTTTATAATACATTATGCAGCTGGTGGTGGAGATTTTTTTGTTTATCGTCCCAATTTGCCTTGTTTCTCCCTTTATTATTAAAATCATGGTAAAAGCCATGTTTTTGCCTTCCATCACACCAAATGCTTATGGGATCTCTAGAGACAATGAACATCGTGCTATCGCTGGCTCCTCTCCCCGAGTCACACATCTGTCTGCAAAGACGCCCTTGTTGTTATTCAAGCCTGCACGTGGAGCATGTGTTCACACCGTCAGCTTTGGGTCACTTACTTACAACTGAATGACTAACATGGATGTGCGCCGTCAAGATGAAAGATCAATGAGGCAATAAGCAAATGAGGTTGAGGAAAACGTACACAGGAAAAAACCAAACCAACCAGGGCTTTGATCATACAAGCCGGTCAGGGTGGAGCCTACGAAGTCTACGACAACAGATCCCCCCCCCCAGCTCTGCCTCTTTCTGCCCTGGACAGCGCTAAAGACAGCAATTGATTTGATTTGCTCTTATTTGCATGGTTCAATTTCTTTCATTTCTGCTAACTTAGAAAGTCAACGGACATTAGTTTTATCTCAAGTGATGTCTTGCATGTTGAAGATGTGCTGGTCAAGCTACACAACCCGCCCCCCCTCACATTAGATTCCTTGTTTCCATTGTAACAACATAGCGGCACCAGTTTCACACACAGGACGGGGAAGATATTCTATATTAAAAACAGAATTACCCGTACTACTACAACACACACACACAATGTATTCATTGAATTATGTTTATGTTTATGAATTAGGTATATTGGCAAAAGTGTGATAGTGAATATAAGAGCAACAAGAGCAACATGAAACAATAAGCTAACATGACATTGTGACTTGCTATCATTATGTTTGTTAAAGGCAATTATTGTAATGACTGTTACCAAGGTCATTATCAAACAGCCGTGCCAAAGAAAATACTAATTAAAAACAGTTTTATTTGTTTAGTTACCTTATTTAGTCTGTTGTGCAATGTTAGGATATAATACCAATGGCTTTATAATGACCTAATTATATGAGCGAACAAATAAACAGTTGAGAACTCTACTCTGCACGTACAGCAATGTGTGAAACAAGAACACAATCGTATTTATTTTTATATATTGTACAATTTGAGAGACATTTCATAGATTTGGTTCATTGTTCAAATAGGCGGCGCTGGGTCAGGGGGGCGGCGGGACTTCGGGGCTCTGTCACTGTGTTTGTTGACTTTGGTTGCACAAAGTTTGCCTTCTTGGGCATTTTATCTTGTGTAGGTGGGAGCCTGCGTCTTCTGTCACACATGACATTTTATGCAGGATTGGGATGGGATTTCTAGAGCAATAACTGCTCATTGCACAGATCAGTTTTTTTTACAATCAAATTGTATTTGTATATTAACAGTTGTGCATAGCTATATTTAGACTGAATATCTATTGCTTTATTTACTTACGTTTGCACTAGGCCACTTGAAATAAAAATGGATTTATATCAAATGTTTAAAAAAAACCTTACCTGAATCGATAGCTTGCATAAGGCATTCATAGGTGGTCTGAACTAGTTTCTTGGCTCCTTCATCCACCTCTCCGACATAGAAGGTCTCATTAAGGTCGCCGTGGAAACCATTGTGGTAGACGGTGATGTCCACTGTATAATAGAGTCAGCGTGTTTATTTTTGGCAGTATGAGAGAACACCAATGTACAACCATCACAGCCATCTCAGCTCCTGAATGTTTGGTGTAATATATGCAATAGTCAATGTTCTTGACTATTCTTGACAGAGCTGATCAACATGTCCAAACTTATAATACAAATGCTTGTTATCTAGATTATCTTGTATTTAACATAATGTCAAGGTTTGAACTAGATAACAGATCAAATCTAAATAAAAGCAACACATTACATCGTAAGTCCATATTTGCCGTTTTGGAGCCTACCATTGAGGATATCACCGTCCTGCAGGGGTCTTCTGTCAGGAATGCCATGGCAGATCACTTCATTGACAGATGTACAGCAGGACTTGGGAAAGTTGTAATAGTTTAGAGGGGAAGGATAACATTTCCTTGCTGTGCAAGCCTGGAAAGACAAAAATGTATATGTACAATTAATTAGGTTATCAACTACAGTCTATATTACCTGAGAAATGCCATATGGAATTGTAGCATCCATTAAAAAAAACAAGTAACAATGATGTTTTCTTGTATGCAACAATCAATTCTGAATGGGACAAGATGGAGGAACTCTACAGTGAGGGGGAAACTGAAATGGAAACAATAATGCAAGAAAAAGTTAAAGCTGCATTACCCAACAAATCTACAAATGATAGATTATAGACGAGGCTCAGAGCAAATGAACAGCATAATAAGTAGCTACAGGTCTCGCTTGCAGTATTCTTTCAAAAAACAATGAGACAAATAGAAGCAAAGAATGTTCTTTGTCCAGGAGATACAACGATATTGGATTAGCTTTTCCTTGATGGAGAGCACAGAAAGAAGCCGGCATTGGATTGCGACGTAGTACATTTCCTTCTTGATGCGCAAGTAGTATTTTCTTACTCTGTTTTTAGAGCCATTAGTAGCTCATTCACACATATAAGCACACGGTGCAAAATCAAGTCTTTCACTGCGAGTCATAATTTTTGTGTAGGATGTGTGTGTATAAATAGCCGCGAACCGTGACTGCAGTAGTTGAGTTGAGTTGCACGGACAAGGGGAATTATATAACTCATGTTCGGGGTTGTTTAGGGTTCATTCGTGTTTTGAACCAAGTTTGAAAACGGATCGATGCACTGTGATGATCGTACCACGCGAACAAGGGGAGGCTTCGCCAGCAGGGGGTCAACTCTCCGTATGAATCATGTATGGACAGACATCACGCTACAGGGTCCTCTCCCTTTCTGCGGCATTGCACGGACAATTATGTCGTTTTAGTTTTGGGTGGGGAATTATACAAGGCATGTGGTTTGATTGAATAGTTTTCAAAGGTCATTTTGCATGAGGCACGGTTATTATGCACGTAGCACACAGCATACATTCACAGAACGGCTGGGAAGCCTTCACAGAGAGACGTCACTCCTCTTCGTCACCCATGTTGCTAGATTAGCGCTCATAGTGTGCCGTCAGAGCCTCTGTTTGAACGTGGTTGCTCTAATGGTGTGTGTTGTCGTATTACAGAGGCAATAAATGGCTCTAATCCTGTCTACATGTGCCCTTAGGTTGGGTGGTGCACTGTTGGCCGGACTGAAACTCGGACATCTGCCTGTCATCGCCGTTGAAGAAACCACACGTGACATCCCCACGCATAAGTCCTTCATTTGAGGGGCCACAATTACACATGCACAGATGGAGGAAGACATAATGGCCGCCTATGAAAAAGCTTTCTTCCCAGTTCTCGCCAATCCTCCACAGACATCTCCTGAATATAGCTCTGCAATACAAATGAACAATAAACATGTTTGGCCTCACGGTGACTTGATTTATTCATACAATGTAGCCATGTTTTATATTGAGTCTGATATTGACTATAAAATGATTGAATGTTATAGTTATAACAGCTACATTTACAATTGCATATTTGTAATATTAGGCCGTAACACAAGCGCCATGTTCTATATACAAGTTACTTTTGCTATTGCTTATATTTTCCAGAAGGTTAATACAGGCTAATTAGTCAATTTTTGTGTTCAATGATTATGCAACATTTCCAGAAATTATAGCCCTACACAATATCACAAACTTCAAATGAAGAAATGTACTGAAACACGTAATATGCTTGTTCACATGTCAAAACCATAGCTGTACTCTTTGTCTGTGGTTTACATCCTAGTCCACCATCTACTGACCAAACATGGTATTAAAAAACGTTAGGAAGTGGAGCTTTAGAGTAATAATCTCGAAGATTTTCACGTCGATAAATGTCTGTTAAATCACTATCGCCGAATGATGCAACGCTGGGGATTGAGCCTCTGGGCCCCTGATGAAAACCCTGCGTTTGCAGTATTATGACTGTTAGGAACTGGGTGTCGGTGGCGACAATCCCAGGAGAAATCACAAGCGGCGCCCAGTTAGTGACGTGTTTCTCATCACCCAGCGGTGGGTGTTCTGCCAGAGAGAGAAGGCCAACGCCAACGCAACAGATTCTTCTTCTTCTACATGATTTCATATTGTCTCGTCTTTCTGTCCCAATTTTAACTCTTTTATATTCAAAATTATATCCATGTTACTATTTTTAGAATGTTTTTATTATGTGATTTTATTCCTGCTGTAAAGTGTCTTTGAGTCTTTTGAAAAGCACTGTACAAAATAAATGTATTATTATTATTATTATTATTATTAGAGTCGCTCTTCAACTCACGTGTGTGAAGCGGCGCACTGTTTTTTCCCGTCTCTGCTAGCGTTGCCAGTAAGAGGACGAAGCGGAAATCTTCGAGATTGCCACTTGAAATAAAAATGGATTTATATCAAATGTTTAAAAAGAACTGAAGGAAAAGCTTCAGTTGTGTCATCTACCCAGATTCAACATGTTTTTTTTGTGTAGCTCTCCACTGGAAATTCAGGATCAAATCTATTACTATAATGTTAAATAAAGCTCAATTCAGCAGCTAATAGGGCTGTACCAAATAATTTGAAGCTTCATTCATAACGTTAACATTCAAATTTTTAAATTAACATTCAAATGCTGGAAAATGCGCATCTGCATTCATTGGCACTCCACAGTGTTTCCCATACATTGATTTATTTATATTGAGATATTGGATATTCAACAGATATTCACGCTCTGAATTAGCGACGTGGCGCTGTGAACGTGATCTAAAGACGTGATCACTGGTCTGAGTCCCGTGTGTCTAGCGGCGTCTACCTGCCAGGAGACGGGGCTTCCAAGCAAAACCATCGGGCAGCAGCACTCCCCTCTATAGAGTTTGGTCGTCGTTTCTACACAATCGGCGAATTACAAAGTACCCTGCCCTTAACTAAAACGCATTTCAACTAGATACGTCTCAAAAACACATTTAAAAATTTCCCTAATGGATATAATATTAAAATCGCTGCTTAGAAGCGTATCCTGCTAGATCTACAAGAGTAAAAAACAGGTGAAAAACTGTGTGACCAGTTGAGCTCCGGTGTGGGTGTAACGCACATGGACTGTATAAAACACAGATTAAAAAGGTTTTTGATATGTGCAAATTACACAAACACAAAAATAAAAAAAACTTTTGGACCGTGTATTCAATTATAATTTGGTGGTATTTCTTGCATCCCTACTCTGCACACATTTGTCCAGAACTGATGCATTCAAGTTAACTAAGTTAAATGAGTTGGCTGTTCCTATATATTGATATCTTCTGGCTGAAATTCCACTTTTCCTGATGTTTCCACATAGTCTTTGTTTTGTCGGGTGCATATGCCGTGAATCTACATATGGGTGCCTGACTATTGTTGACAGACATGAAATATATCTTTTGTTTTAACATATTTGGTTTAAGTCAGCTTGCAAAAGTCATTTTCATTGTTTACTGCCATTTCTGTCATAGCATAATGTTGTTATAAGCCTAAGGGCACGATTATTTCATTATTATTTGATGCCCTTATTGGATTAGCTTACATGTATTTATGTTGACGAAACTGACTAGTTATATTCATTAAAGAAAGTTGATTTAATTGTTTTTTGAAAGTCTAACTCATTTAATCCAATTAATCACTTAATTAATTGGATTAGCTTTGAATGCCGTCAAATGACGCCATTCAAAGCTTCATTCGAAAACCTCAATAGAAGCTTTGAATGTAAAAAAATGACCTTCAGTACAGTCCTAGCAGCTAAATTACTGCAGTTAGTGAATTTGTTGTACTTTTTTCAAAATGTTATTACAAAATCCTTTGTCACCTACATTTACATGGTTAACTTATTGTCTAAATGAAAAATGGGTTCTGCTATTTACAAGTCTACAGTCTTTTAATCCAAAGCATGGTTTTCATTATTGCTGAACCTTGATGAAGTATTGTGCAGTGTGTTGTTAATGATAATAGATAAACAATGCAGTGTTTTTTGATCCTGTTGGATGAACGCTGAGCACATTTGGCACACACAGCCACTTATGATGTACATTGTCTTTGGTGAAATATTACCAGATGCACTGTGTGGTCAATTTCCTCAGTAGTGACGCCAGGTTTAACCATTAGGGCTGCTATATCCAGGACTTCTCGTGCCAGCTACAAAGTCCAAATCAAAGAGAATAGTCAAGTCACGAAATGAAGAAAATGAAGAACAATATCCAGTAAATAGAGGCATTGGACTTAAGGAGTAAACATTACACAAGTAGACATTCTGCAGAATTGTACTATTCCAGCAAAGAAGTACACACAAATACAAAGATGTACACACAAATACAAAGACGTACACACAAATACAAATTCCATTCCTCATTCAATCTATTAAAACAACAACAGCTTCAGTAGAGACCGGAGTTGGTATTTCAAACAAAAGCACCTATGCAACACTTCTAGGGAGAGTTAGTATTTTTCTCTCAATACTGTTGTACAATAATGTGAAATTAAAATATGCAAAATGTGCACTATGCAACCATCTCACTGCAGGCATCACTTCTGTTCAAAATGTGATTTTATTTTATTTTTCTCCAGACAAAATTGATTAAAAAGGAAAGCCATGGGTGGGTTATTCTTTACATACTTAGTTGAATTTGATGGTGATGTCTGCAGTGAAAAAGTAGATTTTTTTTAGATGTTTTTAAGGGCTCAGTTATGTTGCCGTCAGTGTGGACACTCAGACAATCAGATCTATAGTATAATATACATTTCTTAATTTCCCCATGCATGGTCCATGCAACAGCAGCGCAACACAAGCAAGTCTGGTAGATTTTTCTAATACCTTGCATACTACTCTCATGCCTTCAATCTCTTCAGGAGACAATATCTTTATCTGCGATGTCCCCTTCAAAGTCTGTTCAGACTCAGACATACCTGTTTAAGACAAAGAACATATGAGCATGGTTCACAGGAATGTTTTTTTAATGTGTTGAACACAGAAATATGCGTATTCCAAATTTCAGCACCAATGTAAGCATTTCCTTGCGTAGGCCTATGCAGAAAATGTGTCTAATTAGCGCCGTCATTGCTGTCAGGCTGGTGGAATAAAATAGGCGGGGCTGTGTTGGGGGTGTCACGTGGATACAGCCTTCGTGCACCCTCAACGATTTGGTAGATCTGGTCGTGTGGGTGCACACAAGATGTACAACCCATTCCAGGTTGTTTTTTCCTGATATGTACCGATTATGTATCGTTATTTGCAATTTGTTACTCGCATTTGTGCCAGTGTTACTGCGATCTGCTCCAGTGTGCTATTTTCCTACGTTGCCCAGAATGACTTGCCACTCTCGCCAATGACTTTCGTACAGATATTTAAATCAATAACAAAATTGTTATGCTCAACCACCAACTCCTCTCTTGCCTCCTTCCTCTGTAAAGAAAGGAGGCTGAATAAACCAGCTGATAAGGTGAGATGTCACCAGCCATTTCTAACACAGAATCACCACAATCAGAATAGTTAGTAGACATCTTTGAAATCGCCATCTAGCAGCTGTCAACTGTTTCGAATTAAAGTCGGACTGAGCCGCGCAATGGCTAATGGGAAATCATGTCACTGTCTACTTTGAGTTTATCCTATTTACATTTTTGACCATTTAAATAGGATTTGTCTAATGTGTTGTGGCTATTTATCATTTGGCTAATGCTGTATTTGACAGTGTAGATAATTTACAGTGACCTACTGAAAAAGTGCTTCCATGTTAATTCCCATCTCTGGGAAATGTAGCACGATGACGTCAGGGTGCTACATTTGGCTGTTTTAGCAGGGGGAGTACTCAGAGGCTGTACACCCACTCAAAAGGGTTTTCTCCACATAACCCAGAATTGATCCTTTAAAACGAAATTGAAAACGGTGTGTTCACATAATCTGTGAGCTGTCGAATAGCTGTCAAACAGTTACAGCATAGCCACTGTGATTGGTGGGCTGTTCGTTTAATGACGCGAGTCACTATGAAACAAGACACAATCATTCACATGGTATTGTTGACCAATTGTAGGCAGCGGCGTATCGGAGTACATTTAGTTGCAAGTCTACAAGTCAATTCAAACCATAGTGGAAGAGGATGGGGCAAGAGAGATATGGCACTTCACATATGTCCTAGATATTCCACACACTAGCCATTATGTGAGATTATGTATGCTGAAGTTGCATGTAATGTACTCCTATGTTTCAATATGTCTAGCTTGCTAATGCTTACTTGTACTTTAATACTGCTGGTCAGAAACATTTACTTACACACCTACCCAAATACACTTTCATGCATACACTCAATGAGTGAGTATGCATGAATAACAATAACACACTTTATTGCGTGTCCTACATCTTTCCAATACTGGGTAGGACCCCCTTTGCCCCCAGAACAGCCTGAACAGCCTTCTTCAATATTTTAAAGGTATTAAATCTTAATCTTAAAACATAATAAGCATGGAGGCAGGTTCTTAAAGAGACCTTTAAATGGTCAGCCTGTCATTAACAGCATGTTAATGACAGGCTGACAGGTTTAATTATAGCAAGCCCTTATTCAAATAGTACCCAACGTTGGGTGCAGACAAATTGGCATGAGTATTGTTCAGATTACTAAGATTACTAAAATCTAAGATGGCGCTGTGAATGTGTGTGGTGCGTTTTTAGTCACTTCTTTGTTTTTAGTCTTTAATTCTGTTTATTGCGATTCCACTCATTTTAACACCCCACTGTTTGAATGCATGGTATTTGTACTGTTTGGTCGACACGTTACACTGTGGTGTTCTGTCGTTTTGTTCGTTTCTGTTATTGCAATGTATTTTTGTAATGACTGGAAAGCACTTTGGCTCAACTCCTGTTGATTTTAAATGTGCTAAAGATGACTTGACTTGCCTGCTTCAAAACACCTGCTTCAAACAAAGCAGAGGATCACGGGCCTTAATGACTACAGACCAGTCGCCCTGACCTCTGTGGTAATGAAGACCTTTGATTGAGCGCCTCGTGCTGACCCACCTCAAGGCCATCACCAACCCTTCTCAACCCATTGCAGTTCGCCTACAGAGCCAACAGGTCTGTAGCTGATGCAGTCAACATGGGACTCAACTTCATCCTCCGCCATCTAGACTCCCCCGGCACCCATGCCAGGATCCTGTTTGTGGACTTCTGCATTCAACACCATCGCCCCAGCTCTTGTCCAGGACAAGCTATCCAAGCTGAGCATACCTGAGCTCACCTGCAGGTGGATCACTGACTTCCTGACACACAGGAAGCAGCACGTGCGGCTAGGCAAGCTAGTCTCGGAGCCGCAGACCATCAGCACTGGAGCCCCACAAGGCTGTGTGCTCGTTCCTCTACTCTTCACCCTCTACACCAACAGCTGCACCTCTAGCCACCCTTCTGTCAAACTCCTGAAGTTTGCAGATGACACAACCCTCATTGGATTAATATCCAATGGGGATGAGTCTGCCTACAGAAAGGAAGTCGACCACCTGGCTTCCTGGTGCAGCCAGAACAACTTGGAGCTGAACGCTCTGAAAACTGTAGAGATGGTAGCAGACTTCAGGAGGAGCCCAATCCAAGCCCCAGCCGCTCCCCTCACCATGTGTGACTCCCCAGTTAACACTGTGGAGTCATTCAGATTCCTGGGGACAATAATCTCACAGGACCTCAGGTGGGTGGGGAACATCACCTCCACCATCAAGAAGGCCCAGCAGAGAATGTTCTTCCTGCGGCAGCTGAAGAAATTCAACCTGTCGCAGAAAATGATGGTCCGGTTCTACATGGCCATCATTGAGTCCATCCTCAGCTCATCTATCACCATCTGGTTCTACTGCCAAGGACAAAGGCACTCTCCTAGACCTGTACCACTCCAGGACCAGGAAGAGAGCAGGAAAGATCATCGCTGATCCTTCCCGTCCCGGTCACCCCCTCTTCCAAAGACTTCCATCCAGGAAAAGGTTCTGGTTTATCAAGGCCAAAACCTTGTGCCACCTGAACAGCTTGTTCCCCATGGCAGTGGGGCTCACAAACAAGCCCCCTGCCCTGTCTCACACACACACTGCACTGATGTTCCTGCACCACCAACTCTTACTTCCCATGTAAAATAAGTGCAATACAAATGTACTGTATATACATACACACGTAAATCTATATTCAGTTACATTTAATCTAATTATAGTGTACATGCTCATAGCCTCTAGCCCTCTCTTTGGCTCTTAGCCTTTCACAGCCTACATAATTTCTAGTTCTTAACTTTGTTTTCATTCTTCTTGTTCAATTTTGTTAATATTTAGCTTTCATCATGTTGCTTTGTGTCTTTTAAGCACCAACCTCACCAAGTCACTTTCCTTGTATGTGCAAATATACTTGGCAAAATAAAAGAATTCTGATTGTGATTACCTCTTGAATGATCAGCATAGTCCGGTCTTTGGATGTCACTGGGTACAAGCCTCAATGGAGTCTACACCAGGAGCAATGAATAAAACTCAAAATGTTAGAATTCCCTCAGATTGCAACTGAAGACTCAAGTTAATTTACAGGTTTTTGCATAGGCATACTATCCTTTATACATTTTATAAAAGTGAATAACATGAAGCACATTTGTTTTATTTGCTAGTTTCGGAAAATGTCACATTTACGCAGTAAGATAGAAATATTTCCTGAAACTTTCCATTTCCAAATTTTAAAAATGTGTACAAAAACCACCCATTGATATAGGTTCTCAAACGTCATTATTTTATACGTCAAGAATGACAGGAGTAGTTACAATATAATATACATTTTTGGAGGGTAGCAGCCTGAAAAGGTTGAGGAACGCTGATCTAGGATATGGATTTTAATTTCATTTGTAGATTACAGGACAAGTAGGCTTCTTACCAGGGGGTAGTGAGGACGTAGTTTTCCAGTATAGCGGTAGCCAGGCCATGGGTCTGTGTTAATATCCTTTGTGCAGTTGTTGGGTTCTTCACTATTCTGCTCCTCTATAGTCAAACAAAAAAAGCAGTGCATAAACAAGCAGTTTTCTGTTAATTGAACTGAGAGAGCTGTGCTAAAAAAAAACATGACATCATTGAGTGATACGTACTTGCTTTTTTGTGCAGCAACTTGTGAGTAGCCCAATTCTTTTTAAAGCATTCCTGGGAATGTGTGTGAAGTGAACAAGAGGCATGATGAGACAAAGGAAGCTCCAAGTGAATACTTGTGTGATTATTTATGCTTTGCATACAAGACATTTCATACAGAGGATGCAATACAACGTGCTGTACATTAAACTGTGAAAACGCCCCCTAGTGGCGAACATAACCCTATATAAAATTGAAAGTGACCACATGTAGGCTTACATTTAATGTAGGACTACTGGTATCAATTTTAAGTAGAGCTGCCACCAATGACGTTTCTATCTATTAATCCAGGACTATTTTATCAATTACTCAAAACGATTCATTTTCGATTTAAAAATAATACACCTGTCCTATGAGTTTGTCATTCAGTTGACAGTATGAGAATGCATAGGCCTACAATGCATTACATATATACAAGTGTAGGCTACAATTGGTGCGTTTACATCTTCGGCAACAATTAAAGCCTTTGACAGATACTGAGGGGAATTAAAATGAAACGATGCTAGAGAGATAAAAATAAACGAGGACAGGAAGAGCGAAGAGGACGAGGAAAGGATGGAAAGTTTGAGCGCTGTGGTTCCTTATTAGGCTGTAATACGTCTCGTTACGCTCATTTGTATTATTGACACAAACCAGTACTGATCACATTATTCCATCTTAATGTTATTTATATTCACATGGTGTATGTTTAATATACGCTTCCCACCACCAAATTGCTTGAATCCAATACTGGATTCATACCCATACTGAATGACACCGAGCACCTAAACGCTCTCTGACGCAGCTCTTGAGCGCGGAGTCAAACCCGTTCGCTTCTCATTAATAATGAACCGGATTGAATTCACATTCCTGCAGGACCTTTATGGACCCGCTAGCTGGATGTTTCGCCTCGTTACGCCCGAGCCCAGTCTGATCCGACACATGGCTCGCTAGCAGCGGGGGCTAGCAGGGTTAGCTCGCTCGCCGCCGCCGCTGCTGCCTTGCTGCAGGGCCTCCGGGCAACCCCGAGCACCGCACTTCAGAAATCACGACAACCCCAAAACGCCGCGGTTACCTGAGAGCAAAAGTAAGAGCCTTGAATCCCGAGTGTGATACACCGGGGACACTGGAGTTTAGCTTCCTTGCAGCAACCTTCGGTTTCGCACTCCTTCGCCTGTGTGCTCGCCATGCCGCCGCTCGGAGGGTGGAGCCGGGAAAGAGAACCAGAGCCGGACGACGGGGCGCGAGCTGCTCGCGCTCTACGCATGTTCAGAGCGGGGCTGTCACGTCGGACCGGGTCAGGACCCGGAGCATCATGGACCACACGGTGCACTGGTTCACAACCAATGTGTTAGAGTTAGAGGATGTGTTTGTGGAATAAACAGAAAGTGTGAACAAATTGTGTTCAACAAATTGCTTTCGACCCACGAGCCCAACACTACACGACTAGTTTGCTGCTACTAAACTGCACATGGAATATAATTTACTCATCTTATCTAATTTGATCTAATTTTAAGAGACAGGATTACACCTGTCACATCTGTCTGTCTGTCTGTCAAAGTTGTTAATTTCCAACACGTATCGGGAGGGAAAGTAAAACAGCCCCCCCTGCTGGTTCTGACTCTCGGGTGAAATGCATTGATTTTCCCATAGAGATCACGTTACAGGCTGCCGTACGGAAGCCCTGAAAGGCACATCAAAAACATCAGTATCACGCTATAACGCGAAAAGTGTAATTATAACACAATTATGTTCACGTTATAACGTGAAAATCATGTTTGAATGAGGAAACGGTGGCACCGTGAGAACAGAACATGGAGGAATATATAATAATAATAATAATAATAATAATACATTTTATTTGGGGGTGCCTTTCAGGACACCCAAGGTCACCTTACAATGCATAAAAACAATCAAATCAAACATCGACAGGAGGGGGAATAAAAACAGTAACAATAAAGGGAAGAGTGCAATGGGCAATTACAATGAGTAGGCCGGTCTGAACAGAGGGTTTTGAAGTGGGCTTTGAAGGTAGTCATGGTGTCAGACTGGTGAATGTGTGGGGGCAGGGAGATCCAGAGCCTGGGGGCTGTGCAGCTGAACACTCTGGCACCCATGGAGCTGAGGCGTGAGGTCAAGAGGGGGTGTACTCCTGGAGGAGGTCAGAAAGGTAAGCGGGGGCTAGGTGGTGGAGGGCTTAGAAGGTGAGCAGAAGGTTTTTGTAGTCAATCCGGTAGTGAACAGGGAGCCGGTGAAGTTGGATGAGGACGGGGGTGATGATTTGGTGCGGGTGATGATCCGGGCAGCCGAGTTCTGGATGATTTGACTCCAAGACTCCGAGGCTTGGCTGGAGAAGGGCACGGGGAAGCCATCGATGGTGATGCTTTGGGGTACCGCGTTATGGGCTTTGGAGAGGGTGGTTTTGAAGCCAATGAGCAGATCAGTTCCTGCTCATCCAGCTCCTGATATTCTATATATGAGCTCATTTACACCATGTGATGAAATTCTACTTCATGCTGGGTTGAGACCAGTGGTGTAGTCTAGTTTAGTGGGTATACTGGTGTAGTCTAGTTTATTGTTGAAAATTGTTTAAAAAATGTTTCATTCCAACACCCCCAGTAAAGTCGCCAGTGCTGTGATGATCTAGTTGCATTCACCTTCACTCTCTGCCTCACCCACACACTCGCTACACACACTACACACTGCCCCGTTGCCCTCTCTGTTACCCTTAAGGTATTACTACCCCATTCCCCTCTGTATGTTCGGCAATGTTTGTTCAGTTTTCCATCACTTCTCTTGACTTCAAATTGCCGAAGGGAAAGTTCTGTCACAAAACTATATTGTTGCGTATCCTTGTGCATTTTTAAGTGGGTATACGGAAATCCTGGAGCGTTCATAGTGGGGATACGGAGCGTAGGCCTCCCATGTAGACTACACCAGCAGAATCTCACTATGTCTCACCTTGAGCCAGACATGGCTCAAGTTGAGACATGGCGAGATTCTGCTGTTATTGAGCACGGTGGATCATATTGCCCCTCCAGCTCATCAATGATACATGATCCAGACTCATTGTCTGTACAGCCCCATGTATGTAACACCCTTCTTAGTGTCGCAGACTCATCACTATATCACCCACTCAGTGGATGATGTAGTGATAAGTATAGTGATAAGTTATGGTGGATTCCCCTGTGCTCAATAACAGCAGAACCTCTTATGTCTCAACCCAGCATGAAGTAGACCTTCATCACATCATGTAAATGAGCTCATATATAGAATATATTCCTCCATGCTCCTCATTCAAACATGATTTTCACATTAGAACAATATAAGTTATCTTGTTATAATGTGAAAAGTGTATTGTTTCATGTTATAAAGTTATCACGTTATAACATGAAACGTTTTATGTTAAAACAAGAAGTTATCACATTATAATGTGATAACTTATTGTTATAACAATAAATGTTTCATGTTGTTTTATGAATTTACAATTTAATAACTTTTTTGAGATAATTATTTCATACAGCATCACACGGCATAGATAAGAGCAAGGAAATGGAAAAGGAAAAGGACATTTGAGACTAAATGAATGTGGAAAAAATAATTCCCATACTAGGGATTCAGATTTTGTGTTTTTTGTTGCTGTGCTAATAAATGTGTGTTTTACCAATCAGGCTTCAAGAGTAAGGATGGCGTGCCTCAGATGGTAAAGGCCTACCTAGATAAGAAGGTGAAGCTGGATGAATTCATAACCCACAACATGACCTTGGAGTCTGTTAATGATGCCATTGAGCTAATGAAGCACGGAAAATGGTAACTTATTGAACCTGTTAATCTCTAATTTAACAGCTTGTCTCTATTGCTAGCGCTGACCCCAAATGTTATCCATTTCTGTTTTTCATACAGTATCCAAACCATCTTGAGTGAAATCGAGGATTGGAAGAAGTTATTGGAACAACTACTGAATGTGGGTTATCATCTGGACACAATGTGTAATCAATAAAATAAACCATCAAATAAAATATGAAATTGTCAACACATAAATAAATGATGAAAATGTTACATTCTTCTCACGAATAAATTGTTGCATTACATGTTTGTTCAGCAATGATGTTATACTGAGACATCAACCATCTGCTTTTCATCTTCATAATAATAACCATTAATCAAAAGGAAATGTAAAGGACATTTCAATGGATTTTTGAGCTTTTTGGACAAATACCATTTAACTTGAACAACTTCCCAAAACAACAAACTCACATCAGTGTTCATAAGTTATGACATAACTTAATAATTTTAGTATAGCTCAAGGTGTGTGAGACACTTTTTACATTCTTTCATACTTTATAAAGTAACAAGCAACAATTCTATAATATTTTAAGGTGGCATAAACTATGAATGTATGGCTGTAAACAGTTGGTCAAGAGTTAGTATTAGTATTAGTATTAGAGAATTAGCATTAGAGTATTAGTATTAGAGTATTAGTATAGACCTGGGCAGTGTGGTTCCACCCCGATTCTTGTAGAAACCACTAGACTCAAATGTCTTCATTAACCCAGGGTTATATGCTAGGGTAGAGAATGGGAACAGTAGTTCTTGTATGTTTGGCACATTAAGCTACCCTGTCTTGTCCTCATTACTTTTCTCTAGTTTTCAAAATTTCAATCTCATTTAATTACGCTGAACTATGCCCTCATCAAATATCAGACCAGCTCAACGCACAGAACAAACCAAGCTTTTCTGGGACCCCCCTCATTGTACATTTCATAAGAAAAATGCTTCCAGAAACTATAGGGTCTCAGACCACGTGACTCCCCAGGTCTGTTTCTGTGACTCACCTGGGCCAGACTAGATATATAGGTAAATATATATCCAGACTAGACATCGTGCACTTTAATTTGAAATATAACTGTTTATATGGCATGTAAATTTAGACGTAAATTTAGCTTTAATTCAATTACATTTTAGTTGAACTGTGTAGGAATGATGCTACTTTTTATACAGGGCCCCTGTCATACACACACACACACATACACACACACCCTACAACACACACATGCACACACACACACACACACACACACACACACACACACTCACTCCAACACACACACACCTCACTACACACACGCCTCTCTGTGGAGTTTGTATGTTCTTCTTGTGTTCACGTGGGTTTCCTCCCGGTGCTCCGGTTTCCTCCCACAACATGAGACAAGACAGCCAAATGCATACAGTCGGTGATCTTAGCAACTACAGCCTGGTAACCAGTGAAGAAAAGACCTTTTTGAACAACTGAGGAAATCCAGAATTTTGGCAAAGTAATGCATGTAGGCCAGAATATAAAATCTCTTTGTAAACTCACTCATTTCTCATTTGCGGCATTTTAATATAAGCTTAATGAGATCTCCATTATATTGTTTGAATACAAATCTGGTTACAGGTGTGAGCACATGCTGTGCAAATGTGCAAATCAGGTCTGTGTACAAAATGTATTTGTCTTTTCAATTCGTAGTCGCATAAAGAGAATACGCATGTTTGGTTTCTCATTGTGTGAGTGAAGGACACTAAAAGCACCATCACGGTTCATTTCTCAAATACCAATTTAGCAAAAGGGACGAGGTCAGTGTCAACTTGTTCCATTATCCAAGTTGTACAATGAAGATAGAAAGAGGAAGTCGAGAGCGAGGAAACAGACAGCTCGCCTTCAAAGTAAAAGCGGTCAATTTAAGGAGAGCTAAATTAAATGATAATAAATAAATAGCCTAAATAGTGAACATAATTCATAACTTATTTTACACACTTTGGAGATGAAACTATGTAAAAGAAGGCAGAGGAGGCGGAACCAGCCACGGGGATTTCAAAGTAAACGCACCGACGGCCAGACCACAGTCTGAGTTACAATATGAGAACAGATATATATATATCTATATATATAGATATATATACGTATATAATATCTATATCTACAGCCTATGGACCACAGTCTGAGTTACAATATGAGAACAGTCAGCACACATCCTTCAGCATCATGTACCATTGCAGGTCGTGACCCAACCTATAGTTCTCAGTTATTGTTTTCTTAATTATTGGCTAAGATGTCATCGAATAAAGTAATACAAAAATGTGAGGCCCATGTCCCTTATTACCTGCTTAAATTGGTTTAAAGCTGTCATACTAACCACTTACATTTGCCTTTTATTGTATTTTATCTGGATGTATTTAGGTGTTTCAGTGATGGTGATATTTAATAGCCAACATCTCTCTATTGCTACAACAGATCATTTGGGGGTTTTACATTAAAAATAAGCTGATTTGCATATATACTCTTAATACAACTACTCAGTACCAAAGAGTAGCCTACCAAAGAAATCTGAGAATTATAAAGTCTTCTTGAAAAAAGGATTAATAGTTTTTGTAAA
>OMKN01020344.1:0-12484 GCA_900302345.1 Melanonus zugmayeri
AAATGTGTTGCATTTTGATATTGTGCAGAAAGAAGGAGGTACATTTAAATCATGTATTTCTGGACTTGCCTGTTCTGCCCAGCACGGAGCAACGGGAGACTCTAGACACCATTTATTTATATATATATATATATATATACAGATCCTTTCCAAAAATTTGAATATCATTGAAAAGTTCGTTTTTTTCCATAATTCCTTTCAAAAAGTGAAACTTTCATAGATTATAGATTCATTACACAACAAGTATTTATTTGTTTAACTTTGCATAAGTTTGGCTTCCAGCTCATAAAACCCCCCAAAACAGTATTTCAAGAAATTAAATATCACATAAAACCAATCAAAAAACTATTTTCAAAACAGAAATGTCAATCTTCTGAAAAGTTATGTTCATGCCTGCACTCAATACTTGGTCGGGAAGACTTTACTCTCATCTGAAAAGAGGCCATTGGACCACTTTTCCATGATATTCAAATGTTTTGGAAAGGATCTGTATATAAAAAATACTAATCCAACTATATGACCAACATACAAGCAAGCAAAGGAACTAAATGAGGTTAGGGTTAGGCGTATTGGTAAGCTGTTCTACCAATGTTAAAGTCCAGTAGGGGTTGTTCATCCTTTTTTAATCACATAGAGATTAGTTTGTTTTCAATCATTCCAAATAATCATTCCAAATAACAAAGAACCAAACCAGGGACAACCAGTGCTGAAAATGACAGGCCTGACAAGGATCTATGCTGTGGTTCCTCGACTCTAGCCAAGGTTGATGTTAGAAATTCCAACTGTGCTTGTGGGTGAGCAGAGTTTTCGATAATTATTTAAATACAAAGCTAACAGTGCCGCACGCCAAACTGTCCAAATATCAGAGAGTGCTACAGCATGACAATGTAGCTCTCTCTCAATGTGGGTCACCTAACTGTCCAGACATGAGATGTTGGTTTTCCATCTAGCACGTGTGTTGTATAAACACATTTAAAAAAACGAAATTACTCTAATTTAGTTTTTTGCATTTCTAGTGTGTATTAAAGTAATTAATATACACAGTAGAAATCCTTATGGTAAGATGAATAGATCAGTGGTTCAACCTTTGACCTATAGGCGTACGACTAGATTATTATCAAGACCTTTTGCGGACCACCTCATATGCAAACGGTAAATAATAGATAAAACGTATGCAGTGAACGTTGGAATGGTGGCACAAAGCACCACTATTTACAGGAAATCATTTTTATTTGAAAGAATAAGAAGCCATAATACTATATTTACCAAACAATATCGCAATTTAGTTTTATTTTCAATTATCAATATAATTTTTTCTATTTTCTATTCCCACGTACTAACTGCAGTACCCTCACGGACCACCAGCAGTCTGCGGACCACAGGTTGGGAAACACAAAGAACAGCTAACAAAACAAAACAATGTGGTACAGGCTCAGAAAAACTGTGCCATTTAAACCTGGACCATGTCATTTTTTTTCAAACTTATCTAGCAATCAGTTGTTAAATGTTGTTCAAATGTCTAAATAATAAAAACTATCCACCCATGACGCAATCAACTTGGGATTTTTTGTTTTATCTCTAAATCTATATAATCTGAGAAAAAGGCAGGCAAAAAATCTAACATTGAACAAAAGTGATGGCTGTGCTGCAGTGAAAGAGTTATCTGAGATATATTTTTTTATAATATTTTATAATATTACCCGACTGGACCCTCTGCTTGAGCCTGGGGATGCTGTCCATGGGGACGCACGGCTCCCACTCTCTGGCGAGTCCACCGTCCCTCTCCAGCTCCGGATCGCACACCGCCGCTCCCCCAATCAGTCTCTCCTGTCCCGCCACAAAGGCCTCCAGCTCAGCCAGGGACATGCCATTGAACAGCTGCCAGCGCAGGGGAGAGGAGGAAGAGGAAAAAGAAGAACCTCACCACAATATTGAATATTTCCAAATTGTTGATGGTACAAACTTATGACAGACATTTCTAGTCTCTAGTTTAATTACTTTAGACTACTTTTCTTAAAGGTGCTATATGTAACAATGACACAGAGCATTTAAAATGGGTACTCCAGTCCAAATTCACAATATTGGAGAGAGTTGTCTCCGCCCGCCCCCTCCTCCCCAGACTCGAAGCTCACATGGGTTGCCAGGTCGAGGACACTGAATACACATGGTTTAAGAAAGACAACCACTCACAAATGGCAGAGACCATCAGCAGCCTGACCCCTGGTGACCCCGTTATTACCATCGACATTGACACTGTGGTGAGATGCCTGAAAAGAACACAGGCCAATAAAACCCCTGGCCCAGATTAAATCTGTGGCCACACCCTGAAACACTGTGCTGAGCAGCTAGGAGCTGTATTCCAGCAGCTGTTCCAGAGTTCTCTAGCTAACAGCACAGTCCCACAGGCTTGGAAATACTCAGTTCTCTTTCATAATATTCGTTTCGATGTCTCACTATGGGATGCACGCCCCCGCTGCAGCCCTCAGAAGCATTTATCTCATTACGCCAATCCTGATTGGCTGGTGAATTTGTCCGTTCGCACCTGGTAGTCCCACCTACCATAAATAGTCCATGCATACGGACACACCCTCATTCAAACACCTCTTCTCACTCGGAGCATATCTCGCGTCCAGAGTAGCTTAACTGTCCACAGGTGGATCTTATTTAGCTTCCGCCGACGGGTGCTAGCAGGGTTTGGTTAATTGCTCTCCGGTCACATCAGACGGGGTTTGGTGTTTTTTCCTCGCCCCACCACGGTTTGGAAAATGTTTTAAAAGAAAGAAAGACTCGACTCCCCACCACGGCAGTTCGAGCGCCGAGTGTTAGCACACCAGCTACTCGCCCGGTCTTTCAGCGGTTAGCACACCAGCTAACTGCCTCGACTCCCAGCCAGCACACCTGCTCGCGAGGGATAAAACTCCTGGAGACTCCAGGGCCCGTCTCTGTCGCTGCGGAAATAAGATTTCGAGGACTCACACCAGGTCTGCTCGGGCTGCCTAGGGCTGGAACATGCCCGGCTAGCCATCAATGTTCCCGGCTCGTGTCAACACTGTGCTGTTTTCACGGTCAAGAGTCTCCGCAGACGGCTAGCCCGCCAGGCTAGCTTGTCTGGTTTTGACCACTATCTCCCCTCCGAAGGCCACCACGTCAATAGCGGAGAGGAGAAGGGTGCCGCGGAGGCGGTGCCAGAGCCTAGCGCCAGCTGGGGCTCCCAGCTCGACCTAGTTCCGGCTCCCCCGCCGGGGGAAGACGTCCTGGAATTTCTGACCGGTTTCAGTCTGCCCTGACCGAGAAAGCTTACAAAGCGACAGCGCTCTCGGCCAGAGCACTAAATGTCCTCTCCCTGCTCACGGCTTACCAGGCGGAGCTGTGCGAGGATTTTGCACGTACGCAGGACTTGGCTGCGTGGGAGGAGATTTCGGTTATCACCGACTTGTGTCTCCGTGTCCAACGCTGTGCGGTCCAGGCCACGGGGAGAGCGCTGGGAACCATGGTCCTGCACAGTGACGTGCAGTCAGGGGAGGCAGGTGAGGCTGTGCCTCACCTGTCATTATGGAAAAAAAAATTAAATGACTATATTTATTCAGTAATTTGTGCTTTACAGTCATTTTCCATTTAAATTTACCATTTTGGGGTGTTTTATTTCCAAAATCGCTCAATTTCCACAATTGCCGTTCAGATACTACGGAGAGATGTGCGGTGAGGCAGCAGCGCGCTGAGCCTCACCTTGGATTGCGCAATGACTATGCAATCAGACGGTATTGCTGTCTCTCTGTATGTCGGTATTAAAATGTTCAACCACTTGTACTATATGAGCTGAGTTTACATAGTTTAGCTGATGTATATGATGTACAGTGTTTGTTTGTGCCTGCAAAAAGGCACTGGGTGAGGCACGCAGTTCTCCTGCCTCATGTTAGGGGGCGCTGGTGGCGATTATGACGCCCCGGCTAAAGAATAATAGAATAAGTCAATTTGTTTGTAAATCTGACTGATGACGTCAGTGCCTCACCAGCCATGAACCTCACCGCACGTCACTGGTTTCTACTAACAGTGAGCTGTAGCCCCTGGTTGTCTGTCCTCCCCCAGAGTGATCACTGAGCATGACAAATTATGTAGGTTAGGATGTCTACCTGCTGTTGCATGCTGTATCTGGGTACCACCATTGTTTCAAATATAGAGTGGGCCGAGGGACACCCATCCCTAAGTCAGCTTTGTGCTTGCACCAATGGTGGTAATGGACATGAGGGGCCACTTGACCAGCTCACAGATGCTGGATAGGTCTGCTGGCTTTCAGTCTGCCCAGGACTGACGGGCCTTCAAGGGGTCTCTACACTGTGAGCCTAACTGGCGAGACCACAAATGACTCTTGGTATGGAACTCTCTGGGCCCACCGAGTGACATGCTGAGGTGGGGTCCCTAGGCTCATGGTAGTGAGAAGAAATGGCCACAATCAAACTTGCCTCATCATCATCATCATCCTCTTCACTACCTTGTTGGGTAGGTGCGGCAAGTGCTCGAACAGCCTCGTTGTCACTAACTACAGTTGCCAGTTAACCTGGACGACTCGTAGTTCTGTCTGATGAATTCTTCTCGGGTCCCACATTTTACAGGGGGCTGATGGCATACACATGCAGACATCTTACGACTCGGTACTTGGTGGAATCCCACACATCCTTTGACCTTTGACATGGTGGCGGCACACAACAGTACCAGGAGAAAGGAGAGCATTACCTTCTGGCTGCTGAAGGGCTCTCTTGGCAACTGCCCCCTCCAGATGTCTTTTTGCCATGTAATTTACGGCCTGGAGATGCTCCTGGTTTTCCCAGACCCAGTCCTCTAACAACCCTATGACTCGTCTAGGGTCCCCAGCAGTGCATCGACTTGTAGGCAAGGTTTGCACTCAAACATGAGCTCATAAGGGGTCATGTTTTTTGGTCAGATGCTATTTGGTCAGGTGTCGGGTAGGGTGAATTTGGCAAAGACGTTGGTGACAACGTCTTTGCCAAAAGCAGTGGCGTAATGAGTCAGTGCCGGGCCCCAATGCAAGAAGGTCAAAGTGGGCCCAGTGAATCAATGCTAGTTTTAGCACTTCTTTTCTGCATTTCGCCCCTCACCACTAGATGTCCTCGTTGCACTTCTCCTGCTATTTTACGACTGTCTCCACTCGCCTCAGATTTTCGTGCAGGCCCTAAACTGTTGCAGGCCTCAATGCAGTGCATTACCTGCATATATGGTAGTTACACCACTGACCACAAGCACACTCTCTCGCCTGTCACTGGCCCTCTCCAAGACCGTGAAGTCCACCACCTCCAAAGGAAGGCTTACCAGGAGACTCCCAGGGATGGCCTGCCTCAACTGTACTGCCTTGGCCACCACACACCTCTCGCATTCTTGACACTACCGTTCTACATCCTTCCTCAGCTTAGGCCAGTAGCACTGTTCCCTCACCAAACTTGTGGTTCTCTCACAACCCTGGTGGCCTTGATCAATGTGGAGGGCAGAGAGTACTTCACCCTGGAGGGATAGCAGTAGCAGCAACTGAAACACATCTGTACTGCCCCCTGTGGGGATGATCTGCTGGTAGAGGACCCCACCCCGGTCCCTAAGCCATTGTTGCACCATCTCCAGGACTTCAGCCGACTCCTTCTTTCGTTCTGCAGTAGTTGGGGGAGCTCCTCTCTTCCAGTACTGCAAGAGGACCTATGCCTAGGTCAGTGGCCTGCAGTGCTTGGAGTTCCACCATTCCCCTGACCGGGAAGGCATCAGTGGGAGACAATAGGTGGGTTGTTGATAGGTTTGGTATGGGCAGCCTGGGTATGGATGGAGACTGTGTAGATGCTGAGACGGGAGGCGTGGGCAGCCACAAGAGGGCATGTGCATTCCAGTTCATGGTCACTGGGCGATACTTGAGCTTGAAATCAAACAGGGCCAACTGCAAGGCACAGCGTTCGACTGTGCCTAGCCCTCTGCAGATAGCTACGTGGATTGTTGTCTGTGTATACGGGGAACTTTGTCCCTATCTCTTTACATTTTTCTGTCGCGACAACAGGCTAGTTTCCCTGCTGCTCTGCAACGGTACCCACTGACCTAATTTCCAGTCTCCCCGGCTGATTGAACCCTGAGCCACCAGCCAGTTCTTCACGGAAAATCGGGCTGTAGAGTGTGTGTGGTTGGTGTCTGGTTTAAGCAGCCTCACCTGAGGCCCGAGACAGACTGATTAGACTCTGGGGCTGAGGTGAGGCTGCACACCTGTGGTGCAATCAGTAATCAAGCCCACACACTCAGGACTGAGCCCTGTCATGGCAGCATTTACCACCTGCGCAGCAAACAATTCATTGTACAGCTTAAACAATAAACCAGTTCCAACATCTGTCCTGTCTTCTGGAGAGGCCCTGCAGCAGCCACTTTGAGTTTGTATCTTCGGTGGCAGTAGCTAGGACTATGCTACACGGGCGATGTGGCCTGGTTGATCACAATGCAAACATATGGGCCTACCATCGGGCTGAAAGCAATATGGCCATCCCGGCATCAGTCGCAGCTGCAAGAGTGCACAATTAAGAGCTTGGAGTTATATGAAGTCTGTGTATTCACGTGGACTGATTATTTTAATTTTCCAAGTAAGACATGACATGCTACTTGTGTAAGTGGATAAGTCACACCCGGTATACATGCCCATCCAGTAAACTGGATGAGGTAAACTGTCCCTTAGGTTTTCAGTTCCCAGACCTATTCCAGCCCATTAAGGAAATGGGATATTCTACACCTGTGTTAATAAATGGACAGCAGCATGAGTTGGATACAGGCAGCTTTCAGTCTGTAGTCCTGTCTAGTTTAGTTCCCAGGGAACAGTAAAATGACGCTAGCACCAGGATTAAAATGCTAATCTTGGACCCAGCAGTCCTACTATATTATAGTAGAACTTCTGGGGGAGATGGCACAGAGCCTGGGCCGGAAACCAAGGGGCAGAGTAGCACCTTGTTTCCTGTTTCATTACGGAGATATTCTACCCAGAGTTGTTCTAAGTGTTTGACAACATTATGAAAATGATCCCTACAGAGAAATACAACTTTTTTCTTTACCTTTCGCTTGATCCGGGGTCTGTTTGTTATTGTGTCTAACCAACGTTTGTAACCAAAGTAATATTGGTTACGTAGGTTACATATTGTTCTTAGAGAACGGTGGTTACGTTAGTTACGTAACCACTTTTAGAGGACGTACATTGACGGTTGCTTTTGCCCCGATGGGTTACAATGGAGATGTTTTGCGGCTGCGTTCTCGGTCAATACTGGACTAATGTCAACAATTATTGTCTGCATTAGTCAGTTAGACCCCAAGTGATGGGAAAAAGGGGTCCAGGTTGAAGAATCCCGAAGTTATCCTTTAACAGCATCGACAAAGTGGTTCTCAATGTGTCGGAACAACCAGGAAGTAGGAGCATTTTGTCAATTTAATTTCAACCACGTTTGTCACAGGTCATAACACTAATTATGGGTCTGCTACTTCCCTGGCACAGGTAGTAGACTTGTCTTCACTAGTTTAGTCTACTACCCGTGCCCTGGTAGATAAAAAGAGTAGACCCATAATTAAGCAGAATTTATATTCGCTGTGATGCGCCGTTTGTGTGCGGGCAATCCACGCGGGCAATCCACGGAGCATTTCGCCGTGCATGACGTCGTACGGCCCGCGTGCACGGTTCATATGGCGATTTGTGGCTTTTTCATACAGCGATTTGGTAATCTCTAAAGGAAAGATATAATAACTGGATTGGTCTTCAGATCAGTTTGTTGGAGGGCATTTTGATAATGCACAATCTCACCCTTCCGTCCCATCCGGTCAAGACCGCGTCAATGCGGCCTATCTTCCATACTTGTCTAGACAGTAGATATTTGTGAACTAGTAAGTCACATGGTTTAAATGGTATGATTTGGTTCGTGGCCTTGGAGGTGTGAGCAGATCTAAGTTCCATTAGGTATTCTTTCCTCCAACGAAGCCAGAACATGCCAATCAATCTTTCTTGGTAATTCCATCTTTTATTATAAGTTTCCTTCGTTTCCGTGAGTCATACAGGAGTGATGAAAGGTTCGAGGGGGTAGAGTGGTTAATCTTCCTTCGGTCAAAAGAAATTAGCTGGTGTGAGGGGTATGGGGTCATCTTTGTCTGAGTGGATGTATGTGAGTGGTCTGGAATTTATCACAGCTTCCACTTTGGTTAAAACTGTCTGCAGCTCCTCAAAGCTTAAAAATGTTCTCCACCATCCGTTCCCACATTCCTCCCCACCATGCTGCTCTTTCCACAATGAATTTCCACTGGATCCCTTTTGCAGCGAAAAAGTCCTTCAGTTCTCTTGTTTTTAGTGCGCTCCACAGTAAATCTTCTGATGCACGTTTAAAGGTTTTAGCATTATCGGAATATATGATGTTGCATATTCCTCTTCTTGCGATAAAATGTCTGTGCTAACAGAAAATGTTCTGTTGATAGATCGGACACGAGATCCAAATGGACAGCCCTAGTAACGGCACAAGTGAACAGCGTGATGTAGCTCTTGGTCTTATTTGGCTTTGGAATGGGGGTGCTTCCGGTACACGGTCTTTGGGCAAGGGAGCTTGTATCTGTTGTCCTTGTTTAACTTTGAGTCTTCTGCAGATGGTACAGCTGGATACTACCTTCTTAGTCACTTTCAATATCCAGAACGTCTCTCTTATTTGTGCTAGCATGTCTTGTAGTTCAGAGTGCATGACGTCATCATGAGAGTGTGCACTTCACTTGCAATTGGGTAAACTTGTCTTGAGCGGGTAATATGTATGGATCTGTATGGTCTCTCTGTGTAGGACCAGTTTGCTTTTTGAAGTCCCCCGCTGACTCTCAGCAGTCCGTGGTTAGATATTTTGGATTGGTTGCTAATGTTTTGTAGGTATTTTAGTTTAGGTCCACTCTATTTGCTACGAACGGCTTCCACTGTTTTGCTGAACTCTTAATCCAGTGCAATGTAATCATCGAGTCAGTCCATAAATGTAATTGTAAGTCTGTCAAGTCTTGCACCTAGTAATTCAAGCCTAGGGAGAGTGACCTTTTTCAGAGGGGCAATTCTCATTTTGGAAGAAATTAAATTAGTTGTGCATTCATCATTGTCTTTGTTGTTGTGCATGTAGGCTGCGGCGCAATACGTAGTCTTGCTGGTGTCACAGAACACATGCAATTCGTTTGTGTTTGTCTGTGTCATAACATCTGGGTATAGTTATTGATTTCAGATCAATGAGTTTGTTACACCATTGGGGCCACCTGGTGGCCAGATCAGAGGGCAGCTCTTCATCCCAATCCACTCCTTGCTCCCATGTCTCCTGAAACAGGTGCTTAACTCGAACTGTGGATGGGAATACAAATCCGATAGGGTCAAACAATCTAGCGGCAGATTGCAATAAACTTGCAATAAACAGGAAGTGAGGATTAGAGAGAAAGAGTTAATATATGAAAATAAAACAGAAAATAGAATGAAAATATGAAACATCACCTAAGGTGCTGGACATAACAGTTGTGACTATATGTGCTTGATGAATGTGCTTGATGACAGGGAATACAGAATACACAGAAAACAACAGTATACAACATGCACAGATGTCTTTCTCAAACTTTTTCAGACTAACCAAAAAAAATACAAATAAATGTGTTGCTTTGTTTATTTGATGAAACCTTGCCAGGTATATGTAGTAACCATTTTATAAAAGCAATAAGCCCCACCAGGCCATGGTTTGGCCGTGGTTTGGGCGGAGCAGCTACGTTACGTATAGGTGTCACAAAGCGGTCCGACAACACTGCAAGACAGCCAATTCAAATAATAATGTTTGAATTTATATACAACTTGATTTAATAATGAAAACAACACACTATGCTACTCGCTGCTATGCTTTTGAGTCGCTCGCAGACAGTTGAGAAACACTGTTTGTGAAACAAAATTTAAAACATGATATTGTACCATGATATTGTACCAAATATAAATATTGTACCAAATACCAGTAGGCCACCACTACTCTTCCACCACTGGTGGAAGAGTAGTGGTGGCCCTAAAATGACTACATCCACCCCTGCTCGAAGCAGACTGAGGAACAGCTTTTTTCCTGAGGCCATAAGACTTCTTAATAAATAACACACAACACACACACATACACACACTCACAGACATTACTCCCGCCATGCATGCACATCCCGCCATGCATGCACACCACACACACACACACACTTACTTGTCGGTGTAGTTGACCGTACAGGAGCTGGCGTGGAAGCCGATCCTCTGGCATCCTCATGGTGCGGCCAACGCATCGCAGTTGGTGGTGAAGAAGTGTGGCCTCCATGCTCTTGCTACCGGTTCTTGCCAGTATTTCTGTGCCCAAGGATGCGCTGGAGACATTTGATGTGGAAGTTCTCCAGCTGACGGATATGGCGACCATACAGGGTCCACACTTCACAGGCGTAGAGTAGTGTGGAGACACAGATGGCCTGATGGACTGGTCTTAGTGTGTATATTCATTCAGATCCATTTATGAATCCATCAAGGTCAGAAGCAGAGACCTGCGCAGTGTTGTTATTTCAGTGCCACTGAGCGTGCGCAGGTCCACTCTCTTGGCCATGATGAGATGGAGTCCAGTGGGAGGGAGAAACACAGGATGACCAGCACCTCGTCACCGCTGCAGGAGGCCGCCGGAGCACCGGTCTGTTGAGGCCCACCTACCAATCACGTTGCTTTTCCACAGGTCCTGCACATCACTCCACCGCAGCTCCTAGATCCCCTGCCAGGTTTGCCTCAGGCCACGAGGCACCCGGTTACCGTGTGCAGCCACAAGGAGCCCCGGCAGGAGTCTTGGTGAAGGAGAGGCTAGCCAGCGGCAGCACGCTGTAAGCAAGAGGGTTGCAAGCAGGTGGGAATTAGACATGCACCTTCCCTCCAACTACTGCACTAGATGCATCACAACACCCTGACACACACACATGTGCAATCTAACCATATGTGCAATCTAACCATCTGCATTATTGATTGTATATGCAACATCTATATGCACTATCTGAATATTGATTGTATATGCAGCGTTTCTGTGCAATAACTGCATACTAGAGGATAACACAATGCTAGTAGACCTATGTTGTAATTGTATCTTGTTCAACTTGCCCTCTTATTGAATGAAATGTTAATGTAGGGGGCCATAGTGAGCAAAGATCAACATACTCATACTTAAAAAACATCAATGAAGGTGTGGTGAAGGAACAGTGAACAGCTCATTAAAAAGGGGAAGTAAACCCTCCTTTTAGCTGGAGAAAGGTTTTAGAAAAGACAGACACATTGGGTTCCATAGGAGTGCGAGGGGTGTTGTCAAACGTACGTTACACTCGCTCGAGCAAGGGTGCACAGCCAATATAAACCAACACTCTGGAAAAGCATTTTAACCGACCCTTCCTATTTTACATAGAATTGGGTCCAGAATTAGGATCGGCTCTGGCCAGGTGCCCAGTTCAGTGGCAGTTTCAACACTACCACCTTGGATTTCCATGGATTTCCTGTTGTAAAGTTAATCTATTGTTGACTAGATGGATCCTGTTCTGCTGCA
Organism: Melanonus zugmayeri; assembly: GCA_900302345.1. Classification (NCBI taxonomy): domain Eukaryota; kingdom Metazoa; phylum Chordata; class Actinopteri; order Gadiformes; family Melanonidae; genus Melanonus; species Melanonus zugmayeri. The sequence continues at coordinate 11,595 of OMKN01020344.1, forward strand.
GGAGAGAAAGACAATGACATTGATATAATCTCCCACCCCCTGTGCCAAGTTCTGTATCTGTGTGCCCTCTGCTGCTCCATCTGGCGTGTGTTGGTCCAGCACATCCAGGGCAGTGCTAGCTGGTTGGGGAATGGCTGGAGGCCATGGCACACCATTGGCCCACATCAGGGCCAATGGTGCAATGGTCTTTGAGGAGGCAACACTACATTCTGAACATGTGGCATCACATGTTCACAGGAGGGTCATCTTCAGAAGGTGGAGCACAGGGTGGAGGCACAGCATCGTCTCACTGTCCCTACAACATCTATGTCTTCTCTTATCTTTGTACTCTCTCTCTTTCTATTTTATTTCCTTTTTTACCATTGGTCCACTCTCAGCCTTTGCCTGTCTCACATCTTCTCTTTCACCTATTTAAAAGTGGTCAATTGTGCGATTTCCCCACAGGGCCATCACCAAAATAAAATATTTTCTCTCCTTCAAGGGTCTGGAAATAGTTATACATGTATCTTTTCCTGCCTTGTCTAGTGTAACTCTATATGGGAGTCTACCTGTCCATAAAAAGCTGCTTGGTTCTTGAAAACATCTCCCAACATCCCCTCTTCACTGGCTACCATCTAGCACCATCCTATATGTATGACCTCCACTACACCCCTTGGACACATCTTCAAATCAAATCCTTTGGTCTGTGCCACTGTCCACATTAATTTCCGAGAGTGATTGGGCCTTTTCTGTTGCTGCTCCAATGCTCTGGAATAGACGATGCCTGTCTGAAGACCCATCTCCTTGGCTTATGAGGGAAAGACAGCTTAGAAGGAAAGTCTGTTATATGTTATGTCATATTTTTCAATTCAATTTACAATTTCATTGTATTCATCTAATTCATATTTTGT
>OMKN01020384.1:7075-16941 GCA_900302345.1 Melanonus zugmayeri
ATTAAATCAAAAATCCCTCCCGGATTGTGTTAAACATCAGCCTGTATTTGTATAATGTTATTTTTGAGGGCTTGCGACATCAGTCTGTGAAGTATTTTATATTGTCCTTGTAGTAAAACAGAGCCTACTGTTATGGTGAACCAGGAGGGACATGGGTTCGTAGCCCTTACCCCTGTACTTCACTGTGGAAAACACATCAACAACTGTCGAAACCTTTTCAAATGTTGACGCACATCTTTTACATTCAACTGAGAGAAGAGACACTTTCTGCTGGTTAGTTATTAAATAACATGAATAGTTAGCGAAACCCTCGGGACGTTAAAATCCGACGGCCCTGTCCTGACATCAATTCAAAGTAGAACAGTCACTGTTTCAAAGGAGCCAACCCTTTCTTTCCGATATGAGATTTTTCTACAGAGACCGAATTGATTTTGAAAGAGATAAAACCTTGTGTTGATTTGAGCTCTGGGCGAGTGGAAAGTTGTTACGATAGTTATGAACAAAAGTATAATAGCTGCAATGGAAAAGTAAAAAAGAAAAGTTTGATGGCTGCGGTAAACATGTTTTTTTACATAGGTTCAACACATGAATCTACATTAGTACATCAGCTCCTGGTGGGAATTACATTGAGTAGGGATATGAAGTGGCACAAGAAGGTAAAAAGGCTTATTGTGAAGAGATTAAAGCCGGGTTACCCTGCAAGACGGGGTTATCATTCAGCGTCTAGTTACAAATGGTTCTCCAGGGAACCACATGATAGGCTTGGAGGAGAAGGAGAACGCCCAAACATTTGATGGTCACGGTTCACGCTCTACGGTGAATTATTGGACGCAAGAAAAATATTGGTATTTCCACTGATGTTTCATTCGTTCCAGCAAGGTTGATCTTTCATCTTTCCAAGATATTTACAAGAGTCTGTTACAAAATCCCCAACTCATCAAGCATGAATGAAGAGCATCAATAATCAATAAAGAAAAACACACACATTATTAATCACATAAGATAGAACCAGCTTACAGTACAAACAAGTATACAGTACAGTACAAGCTACAAATATACAAATATAGAACTATATTCCGAGGTTATAGCAACCCTTTGACACAGCAATGTCGTTTCTTGTCAAAAAAAACATACATTAAGTATAAAAAATATAAACAATGCTTTGTACAAAATAGTGACATCATGTATGAATTCCCCCCCCACCACCACCACCACTTGAATGTGCAAATGAACACTGATCAATGTGAGAAACAAGGTCCAAACTAAGGCTTTCGTGTCCGTTTTCTGCCCAGTTCCTTCATATGGTTCATGGGTTTGTTTCCTTCATAATGTCCCTCTGGACCGCTTGGACCCAGTCCGTCCTGGTCCGTTTGTCCACTTGAGGAAAACAAATTAGCGAGTTGTCCTTTTGGAGTCAGAGACCTTAAGTTGTTATCCAGTGTCCCTGGAACAGCGATGGATTCCGATGCCTTCAGACGGAGCTAGGTGGCGGGTTCAGATCCTGATCTCTGCCTCCTCGCTGTGCTCGAGGTGGTGCTCCGTGGTGCTGATCATGGATGCCGAGGGTCCCTGCGAGACACTGAAGGGTGTGACCGCAGGCGAGCGGGCCGCCAGCGGCGACAGGGATGGAGAGAAGCTGGGGGACATGGCGGCCGAGGAGATGGAGCCGTCGCTGCTGAGGGGGGACCTCCGCAGGGAGGCCAGATGGGGGAAGGATCTCCCCACGGCGGGCTTGGGAGGAACAGTCTTGGCCCCAGGGTGGGCCACAGAGGTGATGAGGGGCGGCGGGTCGATCCGGGGCTCGGCCTTCACCTTGTGGTGGAATGGCCGGCGAGGGTTCGGGGGAGCCGTCTCGTCCTTGAGGCGAGCGATCTCCGTGAACACGTTGGCCAGGGGCTGGAACTGGGGGCACCAGTTCAAGAGGTAGTCCCAGTTGTAGCTGCCCCTGAGCTCCTCATCGCTGGCTACGATGGCCGTCAAGGAGCCATCCACTGGGGGCTTCCCGTCTTCGGGGAACACGTAGTCTTTGGGGTGGGAGATGTTCAGCCCCCGGCCCACGCCCAGATACCCGCCGCCCTCGTCCCTGTAGACGGGCCCCTGGCCGGCCAACAGGGTGCTGTTCAGGCTGCCCAGCTTCTTGGCCTTGAACCACTGGCTGGCATCCATGGAGGGCTCGCCGGACACGTCCGAGAGCTGGTCGGCGTCCTGCTGGATCCCAGAGTCGGGACCTCGGGCGGAGATGCGCTCCTGCATGGAGGAGGAGATGCTGGACACGCGAGGGTACTCGTTGATCATGCGGATCTCATCGTCCTCCGCCGCCTCCGCCTCTGCTGAACCCCGCCCGCTGGAGTGGGACGGGTCCAGGGAGCCACCGCGGGTGTAAGGACCTCCGCCATTCCCACCTTGGTCAGGGGCATAACCGGGAAGCGCCTGGTGGTAGATCATTTCATTCCCGGCCAGTTTGCTCTCCTCCAGTTTGTGGAGCACGGAGGCGGACGGCAGCGGTGGGCGGCAGTACGGGCGACGCTCCTTCTTCCGTCGCCTCAGCTTGACGAAGAACAGCGCCACGGCAATTACGATCAGGATGACGATGGTGCCCAGCGAGACGGCGATGACGCTGATCAGCAGCATGTTCACGTTTGAGGGGAGACCGAAGGATGTGTGGGTCACATCGATGGTGACGTGCGCGGTGGCAACGCGAGACGTCTCCAGGGGACCGTGGGCAACCACGTCTAGGGTCATCACACGCACCTCTCTCTTGGAGCGCCCGGAGTGTCGGCCGTAGCTATCCATCTTCAGGGAGATCACGCCAGTTGTCTTGTTGACCTCAAAGTACGGCTGTGAGCTGTCGGCGGCGAGGGAGTAAAGCACGATGCCGTCCACCCCCTCGTCCTCGTCTCGGGCCTGCACCTGGCCAATGCTCTGCCCCTTCCTCGCTCCCTCGGGCACTTGGAAGGAGAACTCGGAGGGGGTGAAGGACGGGTCATATTCGTCCTGCCCGGTCACGTACACCTGTATCGTCACCGTGGCCGAATAGTTGCCTGTGTCCATGGCCACTGCCACAAAATGGAAAGAGTTCACCTTTTCATAGTCGAAGGTAGTGCGGGTTCGCACCTCGCCTGAGGTCTGGTTAATGAGGAAAGCCTGTTCTTTAGAGTCATCCAGCATGTAATATCTCAGCTGGCCGAACACACCCCTGTCCTGGTCAATGGCATGCAGCACGGTGACTAAGGCGTCCTGGGGCTGGTTCTCCTGGACACTGGCACTCAAGAGCCTGAGGGGGAAGTAAGGCCGGTTGTCGTTGATGTCCTTCACCTCCACGGTGACAGGCGCCAGGGCGTAGTGACCCTCACTGTCACTGGCTTGCACCACCACCACGTGCACCGACCGCTTCTCCCTGTCCAGGGTCTTCTGCAGCCTCAGCGCTCCCGTCCAGCGGTCCACCTGGAACAAGCCCGTCTCGTCCCCAGAGCTTATGGAGTACTGGACCTCTCCGTTGGGGGCAGAGTCCGGGTCGGTGGCTGACAGGTGTAGGATCTCGGTTCCCACGGCGGTCCCCTCGCTCAGCACCACACCGTACTCTGCGCGGCTGAGGGTGGGGGGGTTGTCGTTGGCATCCAGGACTCCAATGAGGACGGGCACGCTGGAGCTGTGCTGGGGGACGCCGCGGTCGGACACCACTACACTCAGGTTGTAGTTTGCCACCGCCTCAAAGTCCAGCCCCTCGGCCAGGATCAGGTTGCCAACCGTCTGGAAGCCCCGCCCCTCCAGGAAGCGCACACTGCTCTCGATCTGGAAGGCGTTGCCCGTGTTGCCGCTGGCGATGGCGAAGTCGAACCCGCAGTTGTCCCGCGACAGGTCTGCATCCACGGCCTCCAGGGTCAAGATGATGGACCCTGGGAGGCCATCCTCCGACACGCTGGCTCTGTACTCCGACTGGTGGAAGATGGGGGCGTTGTCATTGACGTCTGACACCTGCACCTGGACGGTGGCGAATGAGGAGAGGGACGGCGTTCCCTGATCCCGAGCCTCGATCACCACCAGGATGGAAGGGTTCTCCATGTCAAACTCTGCCTTCTGGCTGATGAACAGGGTGCCTGGTAGGAGAGAGTAAAAAACAGGCTTTTAAAAGTGGATAAATGTGATCGTGAAGTCACTTCTCCAAACTATCCTAAATCTATCTATAATGGATTTAATGAATCATTCATGTAATAGATTAGGTTTGGTCTGCTATTAGGCAAATGATAGTAAATTGTTCCTTGAAATCATGCAATAGTTTTTTTTAACCGTGAGGGGGTGGTGATTATGTGGAAGAAAATTACAGTATTTGAAATCTTTGCACAGGAGACACAGAGCATCATCTCCTGATAGCATCTTTAGCCAAACATCTGACGCAAGCGGAATTGTATTAAAGTTAATGGATACTCAATTATTTTATATTTCACAATGTCTGGAATAAAATCCAACGGCCAAAATCCCAAATCCAAATGGCCTGTTAGACGAGCCTTCGGCTTAACTACTTGAGTATGAGTCAGGGGAAACTAACACTTTAAACAGTTTAAAGTCGAGAGAGTGAGTAATATAATGACAGAGTTCTGTTCCTACCATTTTTGGAGTCGATGTAGAAAATGTCCCTGGTTGATGACATCACTCGATAGGTGACCTTGCCGTTGTCTGCGGAGTCGCGGTCGGTGGCCGTTACCGTGATGACGGAACTGCTGGCCGGGAGGTGCTCGGACACAGTCACCTTGACAAACAAGACATCAACAACAGCGTTGTTAGCGACCTCAGCTGAACACCTTACCATTAAGAAGTGATATCAGGACCAGTTCAGATCTCTTCCCTTAAGAGGATTTAGCTACGACTGCTAAGGAAGTCTCTAACTATTATGCACTACCGCTAAAGAATACAAAGTGAGCCATATGTTCTTCTGATTCATATGGCTACTCTGCCCTCTGTCCAGCTGTTTCTTTAGAAAGTAGGTCGTGCGTCACTTGCAATTATGTTGTAGTTACTCCAATTGTGTTTGTATGCTTTGAAATCTCAAATTTCATCAGCCTGCATTGCGCATAAAATGCACCAAAACGCCAACCAATCAACGCATTTTACGCATCATACACAACTTTACACATTTCTAAGCATGGAAAGGGTGCCGTACCTTGAAGCCCTTTAGGTATCGTTGTAAAATACAACAGTAGGCCTACCTAAAATACTGTTGTATTTTAAACCTGTGATTTGACTCTGTACAGGGTCCTTGGGTCCATTGAAAGGCACTTCAAATAAAATGTATTATTATTATTATTATTATTAGTAGTAGTAAGTAAGTAAGTAAGTAAGTAAAGTTTATTCATATAGCACCTTTCACAGACACAAGTCACAGAGTGCTTTACAATAATAAAATTAATTAATTAATTCATTCAATCTTTATTTAAGTCTCAATGAGGGGGACCCTCATTTTACACCACAGAAGATGAAATAAATAATAATAATAACAAAACAGAGAAAACAAAACAAAATCAGCTAAAACAATTACAGGCAGACATGGAACGTTATTAAGTACGTTCCTAAAGTGTCCAAAAGGTATAAGTGCATTGCAGGATATTCCATGAGTACAACACTGAAAGCTGAATAAAACACAACAAAGGTTGATACCTGGTACAGGTCCTGGGTGAACATGGGTACATTGTCGTTGATGTCCTCCACCAGCACGGTGAGGTTGGCCTCACTCTGGTGCCTGGAGTCAGAGGTGCGGACCGTCAGGGTGTACCAGCTCCGCTCCTCGTAGTCCAGGGGGCCCGTGAGCGACACCCCCCCGCCGTACCGGTGGATCCCGAAGGCACCCTGGCAGTCGGCAGCCAGGTGCAGTGTGTAGGACAGGGCCGGCCCTGAATCCACGTCGTTCCCCGTAACCTGGGTGATCACCGTGCCAACCAGGGTGTCTGTGAACCGTTGGTGAGGAAGAGGCAGATAAGATAAAGGTACAATATGCAACATTATTTTGTTTGAAATGTGCTCTAAAACACATTCTGCCACGTAGGCGCTAACTTTAAGGCTATGGGGATCTATGTTAATTGCTCTGACTCTGCAGCAGCGTAGAGAAATCTCATGTTAAATCTCATGTTAAATCTCATGTTAATCTCATGTTAATCTCATGTTAAATCTCATGTTAAATCTCATGTTAAATCTCAAAAAGCAAGCCTCGCATTTTGAGGGTGGGTGAGGTTTGGAGAGAGTAGGGAGAAGGAGGGGTGAGAAGCAGATTGTTTTGTTTTCAAAATTTAGACTGGAAATCTTGCATATCATACCTTTAACAAGAGTCATTTTCCCTCGACAGGGCCACACAGTGGTTTTTCCAAAACAGATTTTTTTTTTGTTCCTTTTGGTCAAAATAATTTAGTGTTTATATCAAAGAGACTTGTTTGTCTTTTTGTCAAAGCGAGTCTCTTCCATGGGCCCCGCCTCCAGCGGGACCTCCAGAGGTTCTGGTGCTGTGGTGTGCTGTCTGACTTACCCTCGGGCACCCGCACCTCCCGGGGCAGCGGTATGGTGGGACTGTTGTCGTTGAGGTCGGTGACGATGACCGTGAGGGTGGCGGAGCCGGCCAGCCGCGGGGTTCCCCTGTCTGTCGCCATGACGACCAGCCTAGAGCCACACACGTCGTCAAGTGTTTAGTTTCTGCACAGCTTTTGTTTTGTTGTCGTTTTGTCACATTCCACCCTCCCACTCAGATCAACCCATTTTCTAGTTTTTCTTTCATATCAGAGAACATCGAAAGTGATTTTTTTTCCCAGCGCAAACAGCAAAATCCATCCCTTTTACTGTACACTGAAACAGGAGTGTGTCACGAGTGTAAGGTTGGACAGAATGTGAGCCAGACCGCCCCAGATAATCCTGTATTCACTCAGCACCAAACACCAGACGGACACAAACCACAGGAGTCTCACTTTGTGTGTGTCCAGATCTCTCGATCCATGATCGCCGCCGTAGAGATGCTTCCGGTCACCGGGTCGATCTTAAACAAGCTGCTCATGGACGACGAGCGGAGGGAGTAGCTCACCTGGCCGTTCTGACCCTGGTCCAGGTCGTTTGCCAACACCTGAGGAAATTACCACCTCGTGTTAGAAACAACATTAACTGAACACGAACCAGAGACAGAGATGGATAACGGAGAGAAGAGTTTTTAAAAAGGGGCTAAATCAACTTTGGCGTGACTGCACACATTCAGACAGAGGAGGGAAAAAGAGTAAACCTGGAGTTAGTCCAAGAGACACTGAGGCTATCCAACTTTCTGGAGTTTTATTCAACAATTTCACACTTCTGACAGTGTCCAACCGTAACACAGACTACTTCTATTCTATTCCGTCATTTAGCAGACGCCTTTATCCAAAGTGATCACCAACTCCGGTTTTCTGTGTTCTGGGTGTGCAGTTGGTCGGGTCCCACAGACACACTGAAATTGTCCCTGCAGGAGACTTGTCTTCACCTGGACGATGGGGAAGTCGTAGCCCTGCGCCTCGCGGATGTAGGCCACGTAGTTCTGGAGCTGGAAGCGTGGCAGGTTGTCGTTCACATCCTGCAGGATGAGGTTGACGGCCATGTAGGAGGTGGACGAGGCCGTCTCGGCCTTCACCACCAGGCGGAGTCTCGGGGTCTCCTCAAAATCCAGAACCTCAGAGTTTTGGACCCAGATTTCACCTGATGGAAAAACATTTATATTTAGACATTTAGCAGACTGTTTTAATATAAAGAGACGTATGTTCAGAAACCTAACCACTAGACTATCCTGAAATACGACAATTATATTTTAGGCAGACACAAAGTAAGCTATAGTGAATACAAAGACAGGTCATTAAGGAGCAGGTAGGGGTTAGATAGTGAATACAGAGACAGGTCATTAAGGAGCAGGTAGGGGTTAGATGGTGAATACAGAGACAGGTCATTAAGGAGCAGGTAGGGGTTAGACAGTGTTTCGATGGGAAGGTGCTCACCAGAGGCGGGGTTGATTCCAAAAGAGTGCATCTTGTTCCCGCTGAAGAGACTGTAGGTAATCCCCAAGCGCGAGCCATCTGGGTACTGCGCCTGTGTTTGTATTATAGCTGTACCTAAAGTAGTTAGATATACAAACACAGACATTTCATTTCAATGTTTGTACTCGCTAATATACTGTACATCATTAGCTAATATTCCCCCCATTACAAATGAGCAACCTTGGTAGTTTTGTATTTCCCACATGTGGTCACTCTGTCCAGTTGTCCTTCTTTAAACTAGCTTGTGCAGCTCTATATAATTTTTTTAGCTACTCCAATATTGATTGCACGCTTTGATTGTTGCCTCACTTGTAAGTCGCTTTGGATAAAAGCATCGGCCAGATGTAAATGTGCTGTTAAGTCACACAACCACAAACCTTTGGCGGCATTCTCCTGCACACTGACGTCCCGTGCGTTGCGCGGGAAGCGGATGCCCCGGTAGCTCTGCTCGCGGACATAGATGATGACCACCCCCAGGGAGGACTGGGACGGGGAGCCCTGATCCATGGCCTCCACGACGAGGGTCCGCTGGCTCTGGGTGAGGCTCTGCAGCTTCTCTGTCGCCTGGATGTCCCCCGTCAGAGAGTTGATGCTGAAGCCGCGCACAGGGCTGGCGAAGCGGTAGAACACCGAGCCATTGGCCCCGAAGTCCTTGTCCTCGGCCCGCATGGTGGCTAGCACGCGGTGGCTTGTCATGGCGGCGGTCGCCGAAATGTTGATGACCAGCGGGTCCTGGACGAAGAAGGGGGCGTTGTCGTTAACGTCCTGGATGTAGACGGTGACATGCGCGCTGGCGTTGAGCGGGTTGGACGGCGAGGAGTCGGCGGCGTGCACGTCGAAGCCGTACGAGGCGGTCTTCTCGCGGTCGAGCGGTGCTGCGGTGATGATGCGTCCAGTGTTCTGGTCAATGATGAACACGCCCTGGGCGCCTCCGCTCAGGAAGTACACCACCTGGCCATTGGCGCCCTGGTCCAGGTCGCCGGCCTTCACCTCCAGCACGAAGGAGCCCACTGGGACGTCTTCGGAGATGTCAGCGGTGTAGCCGGCACTCTGAAAGCGTGGGGCGTGGTCGTTGACGTCCAGGACCCTCACCTCCACGGTGGCGGTGCTGCTGAGGACGGGACGTCCCCGGTCTTGGGCCACCACGGTCAGGCTGTACCGGGCCTTCCTCTCCCGGTCCAGGGGCCTGGAGGTGGACAGAACCCCTGAACGCCCGTCCAAACGGAAGTCCGACGATGGGTCGCCAGCTGCAAAAGGGGGGGGTGGCGGCAATCATCCATTAGTCAATAGATTTTCATGGCTGTTTTGATAATGCATGTAAGCCTGTTCATACAACAACAAAAAACTAAGCTCACTGTAGTGTTAGTATAGTGGGGATGATAAGCTAAACTTATTCTGCACCTGTAGGTTGTGATTTTGTAGTGTCCCCTCCCTCACCTGTTATTTTGTAGTTTATCTCCCTCTCTCACCTGTGATTTTCTAGTTGATCTCCCCTCCCTCACTTATTAGTTTGTAGTTTATCTCCCTCTCTCACCTGTGATTTTGTAGTTTATCTCCTCCCCTCCGTCACCTGTTATTTTGTAGTTTATCGCCCCCTCCCTCACCTGTTAGTTTGTAGTTTATCTCCCTCTCTCACCTGTTAGTTTGTACTTTATCTCCCTCTCTCACCTGTTAGTTTGTACTTTATCTCCCTCTCTCACCTGTTAGTTTGTAGTTTATCTCCCTCTCTCACCTGTTAGTTTGTACTTTATCTCCCTCTCTCACCTGTTAGTTTGTAGTTTATCTCCCTCTCTCACCTGTTAGTTTGTACTTTATCTCCCTCTCTCACCTGTTAGTTTG
>OMKN01020414.1:0-15770 GCA_900302345.1 Melanonus zugmayeri
CCCCCCCCCCCTACACCCACACACACCCACACACACACACCCCCACACACCCTCTCTCTCTCTCTCTCACACACACACACACACACAGTACACACTCTCACACACACACTCACACACACACTCTCTCCCTCTCACACACACACACACACACACACACACACACACACTCACACACAAACACACACTTTCTCTCTCTCGTAATCACACACTACACACACACACACACACGCCTCACATACATGCACGTACGCATGCATGCACACACACACACACACACAAATGAGTACATTCTGCGCACATCCTACAAGGTTGTATTTATGCACGCGCACACACACACACATACACACACACACACACTCCATATAGAAAAAGAAAAAAAGACAAACCAAAAAGATTCTCTTCATGTTATTTATCCGAAAGGTACAGAGATGAGTAGTTTTGATACCGTTCCTAAAAGACAAATTAGGTTATAGTCTAACTGTGCTTGTGTTGAATAACCACATTGTGAGTCTATATTTCACAGACTGTCTATATTTGAAAAGAAACCCGGGTATTGAAATCCCCAAATGGATGTCTGGTAGCCTTGAAGGTGTTCATTTAAATCTAAGAGAAGTGGCGACAAGAGAAGGAGGAACCTTTTGGACCTGCAGGTCCTAATGCCGCGTGAACCTGGTCCTCAGCACATGAAAAACCCTCTCCTAACCGTTGGAACAAATCAGAAGAGACTCGTGACATTTTGAATAAATCAGGAGCAGGAACACTCGTCTTCAGGGAGCGCGAGTGTCCAACGCGGCCGGCGTTGTTTTCCCTGAGTTGTACAGAATGGATGCAGGCTATTAGCCGCGCCCTAACCTGAGCGGCGTCACACAAACATATCCCGATGACAATCATAAAACCTTGTGTTCGTTTCACGGTTCAGCTTGTTGCGGCTGACCTTTGTTCATGTCGGTCCGTGGTCATGTTAGAAGCATGTTTTGTGACAATACCCTCGGGGAAACACGGGAGGGCGTCACGTGTACCGGTGGGATGCAGGATGAGCTCGGCCCAAAGCTGCGTCCCTGTAACTCAATGGTATCGATTGTTTTTGATTCATCCTATAAAATGAATGAATGAATTAATTCATTTAATGAATTCTATCAAATGAAAAGCCCAAAGCAATGCCTTACATTTGCTCGCTTTGTCTGAGGAGCAGTCAAGAAAAATTAATATTTGCATTTCAGAAGCAATAAGCAGCAAATGTTTGGTATTTTTATTTGATGAATGACAAAAAAAGTATTTTCACAATTATAATTGTGATTGAGATCAATCAATTTGGACCATTTTGACTTTACTTTGTTGACCATGAGTTTGACCCAATCTCACCGTAGTGTAATAACATAAAGTTATTTTGAATATTATTGATTTAACAGATGAATTACAGTGTTCCTGTCGTCTGCTTTCTCCAGCGATTTACAGGGTGTTAAGTCGTAAATCATCTACCTGAAAAAACAACCACGATGTAAAGGCCTATATCCTGTTATATACATTCGCACCGCAGAATATATTGTAAATACTTTATATAGATTGATGAAGACAAAGTAATTGGGGTGCCAATGTGTGTAACTATGTATTTGTACAGAGACGATCTAGTTTAAATTAAAAAGAGAGATTTAATTATTATAGTTATCCTTCACATGAATATTACAGGGTGTCCTAAATCCTGTTGCTAGGAGATGTAAACTTGACAGCTTTAACAGAATACAGACCAGTTACCATGGTAACATACTCTGATATCATCACAGATCTACGTTCTCATGCATTTTTCATACCGTATAAATACAAGATTAGATTAGGAGAAAGCTGTTTCACCATTAAGGGTGTGCAAAGGGCTATATGTACTGGTAACTACATTGATGACTACACACTCACACACACACACACACACACGTGTGCGTATATTTACAGGCATAAACAGTACAGAAATAGATGCTCATTGCTACCATGGCTACCAAAGCAAAGGAAAAGTTCTCCCAAAATATAGGAAGTTCAGCAACGTCCGATCTCTTCTGGCCATCGACAGCTTAGCCGCTACCGTAGGGCATGGTTTACTTTGTTCCCTTTACAGAACACGGGATGACTTATACTTATGTATTATTTGATCTTGGTATTATTATTATGAGTATTATTGTCAGGGCATGTAGTATGAGTATTTTCTTCCCTTTCCACTTCTTTTGACCCCATGTTCACTGTGGACCACCGTCACTCATCCATGCATCACGTTTCTAAGGGACATTTCTACAGATCATGTTTACTAGTGCAACATTTTTCAAGGTTTCCATCTGATGAGAATGAAAGAATAAAGTAGTTTTTACTCGGCTTGGGGATGTCTGTTAGAATCACACGCTGCTGTTTGTTGTACATCTATATCTACATTATGCAACGTTTTTTTCCAGATTGTATTTAGACTTCAACCGAACGAATCTGTTTACACAAAGCAATAAAGTTGAAATGTCTACAGGCCTCCATGGGCTGCAGCTGTAACAGGGTCATTGATAATGATATGATTAAATATATAGAGAACTCCTTGATATATAAATAACTCATTGATAATGATATGATTAAATATATAGAGAACTCCTTGATATATAAATAACTCATTGATAATGATATGATTAAATATATAGAGAACTCCTTGATATATAAATAACTCATTGATAATGATGTTATTAAATGTATAGATAACTCCTTGATATATAAATAACTCATTGATAATGATGTTATTAAATGTATAGATAAGTCCTTGTACCATAGGTGTAGATTTAGGGGGGACAGAGGGTCCCCTCCAATGTTGAGATGACCTTGAATGACCCCCTAACCCTAACCCCAATAGTATATCTCTAAGACTAGTCATCATACTACAAATGTGTAAAAGTGTTGTAAAATCAGTGATTTTGATCCTTAGATGAACCTCCAAATGTTTTAAAATTGTGCTTTTACACAATTAATTAAAGGATTAAAAGAAAAAAGGCTCCTGGGGGGGGCGCCCACAATGTTTTGGGTGGGCAGTTTGGAGAGAAGCCATTTGGAGGCCCCCCAAAAGTCATTGGGAAACCGGTCCCCCCCCAATGTCGAAGTGAACGCTTCGCCCTTGGCTTGAACACAATTCAAAATTCGAACTCAAAGCTGAGCCATTTTGCTCCGTGTTCCTCTTCCAAATAGCCGGCCCACTAGCCAATTTTTCACCCCTCTGTCGGCATGTGCACCCTATGGTGTCACCGCATCCATTCTGCCAGTAAATTAATTTGCAGCAGGTGTGCAAGGCGTAGCGTATCCCGGGGTTGAAATGACTCTTCCAGCTGCCAGCAACATTCATAGCAGCCGGCCGCCAATTCCGCCGCCGCCGCGTCGCACCTGATCCAGGATCCAAGCACAATTATTAGAGGGTGACGACAGCACGGCGCTGAGCAGCGATATTGTCCGTGGCAGACATGGGCATAGCTTAGCTCCTCTATAGAGACACCTGACACTGTTCTTTCATGTGTTGTAGAGTTAGTATATATACTATAGGCAATATAAAAAGAATAATAATAATAATGTGAGTATATATAGAGTTAGATAGATAGCTTGACGCGTACAGCGAGGGGTCAGGACTGTGGATGAGTGGGCAGAAAATTGGATTTTCATCCATCCATCATGGTTCAGCACAGAGATATTTTTTTAGTATAAGTTTCTCAGATACCGTTTCAGGGGCATTTTTGTCTTATCATTTTAACCATAGGAAGTTTTAATACATTATTTATTTTTAGTGTTGATCATTTCCCATTAGGTTAGGCTATGCAAATTACACACATATTTGTTGGTTTAAAATTGATTGGGACAACAATATGATAAAAAATAGATTGAAAATAAATATTGGATATAAATATATAATAAAATATTGAAATCACTGGAGAAGAAAAAGTACTTAGGATTACCTTAATGCAAATGAATGTGCTTGTTTGCTTGCTGCATCGGCTGGAGCTCTCCCTAAGCCTGTCAACATCCAACATCCACACACTTGAGACTTGAGACTTGAGACTTGAGGGCCCTTTCTTCAAATGTTCACAAAACAACATGTGGACATATATCCCCAAGAGCAGCTCTGAACAAAGTGTGTTAAGCTGGACAATAATTGCTCTTTCAAACCTGTAACTGCTCTTTTCAATCCATATCTTCACCTTTGTCATTGTATCCCCCCTGCAGCAGTGAGCTTGTAAAGGGTAACTTCGGGAGCTTTCAACCTGGACCCTATTTTCCCCATCATTTTGGATCTAAGTCATTAATGCTGCAGACAACAATTTTTGAATTTGGTCCAGTATTGAGCGAGAGTGCTTCAGCCGCGAAACGCAATCGTCTGCAATGTAACCCATTGGGGCGATAGCGGCAAAGTACATAATGCAACGTACGTCCTGTAAAAGCTTGTTTTTGCCACTGACGCCGGCAGACTCAGACTGTTATAAGTGTTTGACATTATGGAAAGGTTCCCTACAGAGAAATACAACTTTTTGTCTTTACCTTTCGCTTGGTCCGGTCTGGTTGTTACGTGTCTAACCAAGTCTGGCTCAAGGAGACACTTCCAGTCTGCTCCAAATGTTTACATCCCAGACGATTGCAGACGTTTCGCGGCTGAAGCGTCTCACTCGATACTGGACCAATTTCAAAAATTGCTGTCCGCATTATACAGTCACTTAGACCCAGAGTGATGGGAAAATAGGGTCCAGAAGTTACCCTTTAACACTTCTAATCTCCTGAAGGGTCCAATTCAAAACAAATGTGTGGTCTTAGCAAATGCAAGTGTGTGTGCGTGTGTGCATGTGTGTGCATGCTAGTTATGTGTGACTGCCTTTATTTTACAAAGAGCATTGTAATTCATAAACCAAATTGGCTGGCATTTGCTTTTACTACTGAAGCTGAAGTGCTCTGCAGGAAATGTGTGAAAATGCACATGCAAGCACACAGAGGAGCTTCTAGATTGCTTTTTCCTCTAGTAAAGTAGTTAGCGCTTGCATATTGTGAGGACACAGCACATGTGTTTATGTTTTTATGGTTGGTTATTCAGGGACAGTGAACACTATATGCTGATGGATGTTCAATAGAAGTACAATGTGCAAGAGTTTACCAAGCAGCGCTATACGTTATCTGTAGCCCCAGGCCAGATTAAAATGAGAAATAAAGAGACGCAGACATTGCATAGAAGAGCATATAGACCATTAGTAGGCCTATACCCAGCCATGCAGTCCCAAAGAAATAAATCATAGGAATTTGATTCAGTAAGCCAGGCGCATATACGTGCAATATGATTGGCCAGGCAGCTACCAGAGGACATATAACCACATACATCATTACTGAAACATTATTACTATACAACAGGCGGTTGGAAGAATGACATTCAGCATGACTTATAATGCATTATTCATGATGTAACAGTGAGAGATTATGAAACTTTTTATTATAGATATGGACTTCATATTCAAATGTCACATTATCATTTGATGAGACAGTTTTTTGTTGTTTAAATCACATTCCATAGTTTGTTGGTGTTTTAGTTCAAGAAGTCATTCCCTCTTGATGTGATTGGTTAACATATTAACATGTAACTTCTTAACATTTTGCATGCCTTGCCCACCCAACCAGAGGACCTCGAGTTAAACTAATTAGAAGCAAAGGTGCAAATACCTGGGAGGGAACATGAGGACACAGAGAGCACCCTGCCAGTGAAGGCCATTAAAGAGCAACCATACAATGTATTCAATTAGCATTTAGGCCTTTTCATCTGATACCGACATCCCCGTAGTGTCAGAAACATGGCCTAGTAAATCCGTTCTAGACAAGGACACCGCAATTAAGGGCTCCCATGTCTAGAGCGATAACCACATTGTCCCGTCGGTAAGCAGTTCGAACTTCTAGCCACGAAGCCGGAGCTCACAAAGGGGACAATCTACCAGCGAGGCCCCATCCTTCATAAGCCAGTATTTGTCCTCGCTTAATTTTTGGCGAGGACTTCCTAGCTGGGGATTTTAATTTGGATTGAGCTCGAGCTTGGCTGTCCTCTGGATTGGCTGTCTGTTCGTTTGGAGTGGCTGTCACAGACGAGCGTTAAATCTGTCTGTAAGTCTTTTAATCTCACGCAACCGGTTAACAGTCCGACCCAAATTTAAATGGTATTCTCAGGAATAGGTTTTTTTTTTGTGTGCAAATGACTTGAGGGATCGCTGCACCATAGCAGCGGTTATAAACGCTAGGATACCATAGACGGCTTATCTTCAAAAGCGTTTCTGTGAGCGAGCCTTTCCTCCTGACCTGCCTCACTGTAACTGGGGCAGGATCTCACTCAAAGTGGATCTGACTCAGAACTTCTTTTATGCAGGAAACATGGGTTTACTGCGCTTGATGTTTATCGCTGATGGGCTAGAATGAGAGATGTCAGTTACCATCTCCTTTGAATGACGCGTCGAGCCGCTCGGCTTTCATTGGTCGACACCTGGCGCTCCTGCTTCCTTATTGGTGTTGATGCTTTCCGAGCCGACTAATCCCGGTTCAGCACCACTTGTTACTATCTAGGCAGACTGCTGAGAGGTGTGAGATGTAACTATGATTTATGAGTAGGGATTACATCGTTTGAAAACCGGAACTACTATGAATTGGAATAATGACTCCCCTCCTACCCTACTCTCTTTTAAAAAGTAGAGATATATAAACTTATAATGCTACTATTTCCGCAGGCCTTCAAATAGTGCCTCCGCTACGTGATATGATGTCGTATTATTGTCATTATTTCAATCACACTCACTGACAAAGAGGACAGAAAGACGCGAGAGGCCGATGGGAGGGAGAGATGGTGTGAAAAATCAAGAGAAGCAATAAGCAATCGGCTGACATACAATTGTTCCAGAGCACACGACGTAACACCGGATAGACTGGATGATAGAGAGAGACAGGATGTTGACGTGATGACTCTAAATAGCTGTTTTCTGTTCAGCCTGCACAGAAATAGCCAGCATAATGCAGCAGGAGAGTCACAAATCCCATAGAGACGCTTGAAACCGTTATAAGCGTAATGATGGATTATTATCATTATGAATCAATCACATCCACCACCACAGTCAACAGAGTAGCTCTCATTTAAGTTTGGTCACAACACACGCTGCTGTGAATCAGCGAAGACCCGCCCGGCGTTACATTACAGCCCCCGAAAAAGAGTCGATTCTCGATCCCATCACATCAATTCTGAGAATTGATTCTGCAAAAGTAAATGGAATTGGAGTCGACTCTGTGTGTGGATCCGAAGGAGTAGTTTATTTTTATTTAAAAGCATATCTAGACCAATCTGTGTTTGATTCATTTGGTCTGATACAGTTCACTGAGGGCAGGGGGTATCAGAGACGATGGAAAAGTGAAACAGTATTTTTTGTGTGTGATTGGGAATGGAATCGGAATGGATTGACGATCGATTCTGTGATTCCGATTCCATTACGTGGAGTCAGAACCGGCCGGACTGGACCGGTCCATCCCTATATCACGATCACGAAGAGCGGAGGATGCGGTGGATGTGGCTGGAGGCTCACTGTTGATATGTGTCTCTCTTTTCCCACGCCTGCGATGGCGCCTTCCTCCGAGCCGTGCATCACTACGGTTCGAAGACGGGAAGAGGAGGGAGGAAACAGACACGAGTTCAAATTGGACAACGTGGGGGTGAGAGAAAGGAAGTGAAGTGATCAACGGATGGTAATGACGCATTTGAGCGTTAGCCAACACAGTCTGGGCAGCGTGTCAGCCACCGCCCACACAGCCCGGGCCTCATCACAGCCCGGGCCTCATCACAGCCCGGGCCTCATCACAGCCCGGGCCTCATCACAGCCCGGGCCTCATCACAGGCGCTCGTCTCTCCGGGCAGACGCTCACACGTCTGTACTGTATACATTTTCAGGTACACGTCTGTACTTCAGATCCAGAAATCCAGACCCAGAAGGTATTTCGACCAATCGCGACGCGGCGTTGCGCCACGCATTACAACCGCCTTCCTCGGGGATGTTTCCAGGGGGGGGGGGATAGGTTTTCAGGAACACTGTTGTGATTGGTCGAAATGTCTTGGATCCGGTTCTGGATTTCTGGATCTAAAGTACAGACGTGTAGGCTGGAGCATTTTTGAAAAACATGCAAGCCACCCGTCTGTTTGGAGAGACGACATCTGACCCATCCTCCTGTAAAATATGCGGTGAAAGACTACCGTCTACCAGTGATGGATTTAGCTCTTGAACATTGAACTGACTCATCATTTTATTTTAGTTTGAGGTTTCTATATATTTCCAAGATGTTAGGATCATCGCCACTACAGCATATACCTGATGAAGTCACACACATGATTTCAGCACCAACGCCCCGAGGAGATGCTGATCTTGACAGAGAATCTGATCTTCACACATCAAACAATCGCAAAAATCAGAGCACAGATACTGCTGGAAGAGACTCAGAGTCACCTAACACCTGTCATATCAGACCCAGCGAACAAGACGTGACTGGGCTGCTTTTAACTTCCTGTCTGGCAGCTGTAGATTGGATAGGGCTGCACTTCTTCAGCTGATGAAACCCTCTTGGTGGGATCAATGAAAATGCTTCTCAATGGGGGAGCCCATCGGATCGGCTATTCCTTCAACGAGCACAGATCATTACGACGAGTATGATGATGATGATGATGATGATTGATGATGATGATGATGATGATTATACACACAGGGAGGGAGGAGCAAAGAGAATACCCACGAAGCCCCTCAGCCACGGCAGAGAGGATGGGAGAGAGGAGAGAAGCCACTGTCTCTCCCGTCACCTTGGCTTTGTTCATATCAGACCTCAAACCCTTTGATGTCACTGCCCACGATGTGAACGTTTCCCTATAAGGATCATGCACACCCATCGTCTCTCTGATGAAGATGCTTGGTGCCAGTGTGTCTTCCCATGATCATGCTCCATTAAACCTCCATTAAACCTCCATTAAACGCTTTGCTGCCATGAAGTGTCTTACAAGAAATTATTTTTCATCATGCAAAATTGATACAGACATAGTACCTACTGGAGAACTGTTTGAATAAGGTCCATGTTGTATTATATTGTGATTAAAGTATGTTTTTTTGTAGGTGAACGGTGACCTACATTACCCCAAATGGGTGTGACTATATATACAGATGGCTCCTACATAGCACATAAATTATATAGTCACATGAAAAATCAATAAATCAATAAATAACTATAGGCTACCCATCTATAAGACAGGCTCATTCATTACATATGGTGCAGACCATATAATATTACACAGTAGTAGCAGCGTTAACCTAGGTATTGCACAATGGATATTGCATTCTGGAAATCAGAGATGAAGCATTCAGGAAAATGTCAAATCAAATGTAAAACAGGAAATACAGATTACATAACGTACATAGATGTAAAAGAGTATACTAATACTGACAGTATGTGAATGGCTGTGTCTCTCATGGAACAGCATCGTCAGACGTCTCTCCCTCACAGCTCTCTGCTGGGGAACCCCTGCTCGTCAGATCGGGGGCGGGACAATGAAAAGCACATCTTCCTGATTGGTCAGTTTTGTTTGTCCTTTTCTGTAATGGCAAGTAAGATAAATATGCAAATAACTACTAGATTTATATATTGATATAGTATATACTACTATATTTATAGTAGCATATACAAATATAAAAGTATACAAAAATGATGATTCACAAATTCTATCTTCAAAATATTTTTTTATATTTGATCATAAAATACAAATGCCACTTCACAATATGTGATTATTATGTGAGATTCATGTTTTTATTTCATGTTTATGTGTAGTCATACATTCTCCGCCATGATGACCTGAATGCATCTGATTGGCCAAGTGTTGTCACTATAGAAACAGGCTAGTGATGCTCAGGATAGTGATGTCCCTGTGCGTTACCATGGCAATCCCTCCACAGCCCATCACTGCTTGGGGCATTAGGGAAACCTTGGTTTCTGCTTGGGCTGAAAAACATGCACGCATGAGTAGAGAAAACACACGCCACAGCACACATGCGTGCGCAATTACGTAATGTTGTAATATTCTAGCAGCGCCACTTGAATAATCTATGATCACCGCTGGAATCTGATTCATCGCCGTTTGAATAATCAGATCGATTACAGCTGGGATAATCTGTGATCATAAGACGATTAGTCTACGGTCGGTGACATTGTTCAAAGCAGGATGTGTGTGAGAAATATAACACAGCTTGTGTTATGTCGATTGATAATATGGCAGCGTGGACAAGATGTGGTCACTGTGTTTGTGGATACAGGAGGTGTGTGTGTGTGTGTGTTCAGGTATTTGAGGCCTTCAATGGCCCTTGGTGTATAATTCAGATTTTTATTTGACAGGAAGGCGGGCCAACAGCCATAATCAGCTGACCCATCTGGTAGACCGGCAGCTGGAGGCTCCTGATGTCCTCCAGGTGCGGGGGGAGATCACAGGGCCTGTTTCTATAGCGACAACACTGGTCCGTCACTTCCACTTCCAGACCCAGTTAGCTGCAGTCATTCAGGCATTCCAACCCTGGGGTCGCCGGTTCAAGACCCCGCTGGGTACCATTGTGGCGCCATGACCCGTGGATTGGGTGGGAGGAGAGTGACCGGGGACCAAACCTCACTCCCAACGCCAGAAGAACGCTATAATCACTGACCCTGAATGGTGCTGGAGAACCTTTTTCAAGCCCTTCCCACTGCTGTGCTGTGTGTGTGTGTGTGTGTGTGTGTGTGTCCCGGTCGCCCCCAGGGCCACATACTTGGATGGCTTGCATGTACTCCGGTAGGCAGACTGCTGCTATGGCGCGGTCGCCTTGGAGACGGAGGGGCATGGGTATGCTCTCGGTGTGATCTGACTGTTTCTCGACGTCCCCCCGGGGTCCCGGTGCCACTTACTGGCCCTGCTACCCCTGTGATGTAGCGAGGACGGCAAAAGGATGCTCTCAGCTCCGCAGGCAGTGGACCAGTGAGTGATTCGCTCCTGCAGCGGCCCCGGCCCAAGGGAGCGCCGCATGGCTGTCTGGTAGTGTAGCGGGAAGATAGTGAATGGATGTTGAAAGGTGCACACAGAAGTGACGAAAACCAACCCATGCTGACCGGTTGAAGTCAATATCAAGCGGGGAAACACAGGAATGGAGATCGACTGGTAGGAATAGTGGACCACATTACCCGAGGACCCAACCATGAAGCTGGACTAGACACAACACGGGCAGAGGGAGAGGCCCTGGCAATGCTTTGGACCATGTGTTCATTTACCCCCCAAAAAACATTGCAACTTTGGAGAGGAAAACAGTCAACACAAAAGCACCAAGTCCAAGTAAATACCTGCTTACTTGCCAAACACTGCTACATTGAACGGTTGAATGTGACATACAGTCTAGAAGTGGTAATTTATGTTTCATGTTGTTGTGTGTAGTGTGTGTGTGGGAGTACCGTATGTCAACGTCGCCCCTGCATCCCTGGAGGGTCTTCCCAGACGGAAACATATATATAGATATACTGCATATATACACATGCAATTCAACCCGGTTATGACTGTTTTGTTGGTTGTTATAAGGGTATAAGGGTCAATTCTCATGTCATGGTGTCTTTAAAATATGAAAGTGCAGAAAAACAAACCTTGTTAGAGCACTCACGTATGCACCGGGGTCCGTATGAGGGCGACTGGGGGAGGGTTTGTGGACTGTGAAATTAGAGGTGATGTGACATGCGTTTTAAGAGGGGTCTGCCGTGCGTGTATTGTTGTCGCAGGGTATTTTCTGGGGTGTGAAATGACCCGGCGTGTGTGTGTGATGAGCTTTACGATCCCGAAGACGTGCCGTGAGACACACGCGCGCCTAATTGGGACGCGTTCAGCCCCGACGAAACGTTTATTTAAACAGAAACGGAGGCGCGTTGAACACCCCGCTGTGCTATGGCAGCTGAGAAGGCCATTTTAAATTCAATAATGATTAGCTTATTCAATTAAAAAAACTTTACTATAAAAAAAAACGTATGACAAACATCTTCTAATGCCTTCGATTGCTGCATACACTGAGCCGCAGTGGACACCTTGGTAAAGGACTTTAATTGGACGTCGCTGCTGATTGGCTAACACCTCTGACACGCCCACCACACGAGAGAACACGCCCCTCAAAGAAGACACGTGTCGTTGGCGGTGCACACCGTGTTCAGACGTGAATCTATTATTTTGTATCTAATGAATTCATTGTTATGTCACAGCAGGCATCGCTTCATCAAGACCATTTGAGACTAGAAGAACAGGCTCTCTCTCTCTTGTTAAGTCAATCTAGCTCGATCTCTCTCTCTCTGCAATCAACTTAAACTAATAATAACAATCAGCTCCTCGAACAAGATGTGTTTCCTTAAATAGAATTAAAACGTCAGCGTTGTAAATGAATGGAAGTATTGGTCTGCACAACCCACAGCAAAACAATAACCACGACAGATGTGTTTCATGAGCGATATATACGCTGGTCTTGGCACTGAAAATGTTTAAGAAAAAGATTTCAAAAGTGTTATAATCAATCAGACGCGCTAATCGCTTTCCACAGCATGATATCAGTCATCTGTGTGTTAGCGAGACTTAGAAACCGTCAAAGCAAGGCAAACAGTAGTAACTTGTGTAATGAAAAGGCCCTCAGGCCCCGGTGCGTTATCATTACAGTGAATATAATGACGTGATTATGGCCCATTGTCAGCACTGTCGTGATCATAGCCTGCATTACAGTCATTAGCACACAAACTACGTCCCGGCAATGCATCAATACAGTAATAACAAAAGAATAGAAATGTTCCAGACAAATAAAACGTCAGAAACTAATCGGTGAATTAGAAATGTGACAAACCAACCATGCAATGAGAAACAAACACAGCCCCTTGAACTGGAGAGGGAAACGCCAGTCTCTCTGGATTTCCTATTTGAAATAATGCACTGCTATCTAGTGGCCGTTTCAGTGTACGTCCCTGTACAGCAAGAGACCCCCCTGGACTCCATAAGAGGTGTCTAGAACCATCTAAGCAGTTTATGTCTGTATTATATTATTGGTGTTTTATCTGCCTTTTATACTCGTTGTCATTGCAAAGGAGAAGTTCCCCCTTATATTCTTTGCACTTTGAATGCAAAATACCACAATTCGATAATATCTAAACCTATACTAATATCTATATGTACCGTATGTGGAACCAATACCAGAGAACATGAAGACTTCTCCTTAGCAAACTAAATATGTAATTTCTGTGCAATTTCTAGCCTTTGGTATCTAAAACGTTGAGGTTTGAATGTGTTAATTATTTCTCATACAGTTTCTGGTGCACCTGCTGCCCTGCATTTGTGAGCAGGGCAATTATCAGCTTGGTTTATAATTACCTCGGGTTGATATGATTGTTATATTATTGACAGCTTTTTCCATTACCTACCTGCTCCTTTTTCTGACACTGTCCAGTTTATTTATGTACAATGTATTAATCACATTGTTGCTGTTGCGTTATTGGCTTCCAATCATATTCTGTACACAAAGCACATTATTATCTTTTCTATCTTTATAGTATTTTCTCTATATATATATTATATATAACTGTATATTAACAGGAACAGTTTCATTAAAGGTGCTGTAAGAGTTAAGAGTTATAATTTGAGTGCAATTTGTTAGAAATGTCATAGCCATCCGTCACAAAATATCTGTTCTGGTTGACTGCGTCTCAGTTCAGATTTTAGACCCCTCCTGGTTCTTGACCAATCAGGGCCTCTGTGATGAACGGACGGCAGCACAAATTATTATTTTGTTGTTTGACAAACGTTTGTCATGGATGGGCAGGTTTTGTGGCATCAGAGGACCAGTAGCCTATGGGCTGATGGGGGACAGGGGTGTTGTTTTCCATTTGCAGCTTCATTTTTTATGTTTTTCCGGTCGCCGCCAGAACGGGGGAGACAGAATAGCAGGGAGGCATGTCAGAGCTTCAATGCCAGATGAAGAAAGCAGGGGGGTATCATTTCCGATTATAAGTGGGAGGAACATGTTAAATATAAAGTCATTATTCTTTGGCAGATTTTTGCCTAAATGCACCAGGGGGGTGCATTTAGGCAAAAATCTGCACACAACCCAATGGTTACTCCAGCATCACCAAATCCATACAGTAAACATGTAGTGGTGGGAGGTGGGAGTATATGGTGTAAATTCCAGGCATGTGCTGCCAACCTTTCCCAAGATAGGGGGGGATGCATATTTCAGCAGGGCTGGTTTTCACCTTGCAGAGTAATGCATCCCCTAAACACCAAACTCCTTGACCCTCAGTGAACCCACCCAGAAGCACTAGACTCTAGTGTCACCAGGGGAGACACAAGGGAGCATAATAACAGCAAAAAACAACCTGCCAAAATCATACCCTCCTCCTTTCTTTGGAAGGCAAGGTGTGACAAACACTAAATGAACCTCTGTGCTTCATCGTGACCCCCAGTGTTCCCCACTCTACTGTAGTCACTCTAGTGTCAACAGGGGAATATTTTGGCAAGACGTCACTTTAGTGACTTCTTGCACAAATTGCTTTCCACAAACCTGACGGCCAGCCAAGCAAAGTTGGTCGATTCCAGTGTTTACATCCATAGTAGGATGACCAGCCAGAGGTTCAGCCTTTCAGCGCATGGGGCCTGCACTCTCAACCCATTATTTGTCTTATTACAGGTACAATGTAAATGATTCTTGTAAGTAGTCAAATCCAACGTGAGGTCAGGTTTTCAAGCAGCACCGCACCATCCGTATAGGTTTGTATTAATCGAATGAATTCCTTAATCCTCGTCCGTTTACAACAATTGGTAAAGGTACTATTCCCTTCATCCCCTGCTGTAGACTGAACACATAAACTATCTCTACCAACAGGTGTGTGTTGGTTTATTTCCGTAGCCTATCGGTCTTAATTACAGTGATTCGGTCTCGGAGGATTAATTACTGGATCATCTTTCTAATTCAAATAGCAGAGGTGGGACCAAGTCACAGTTTTGCAAATACAGGTAAGTCTCAAGTCTTAACCTTCAAGTATCAAGTAAGTCTCAAGTAATAACAGGCAAGTCTCAAGTGAGTCTCAAGTCAGTCATTCTGGGTTTCAAATCTTCAAGTCTCATGTTTGTTTAATACCAGTTGGGGGGGGGGGGGGGTCGAAGTTAAATTGAATCCGTCACCGTGACTGACTGCCAATTATTCACACTCTGTGATATGTGTATCACTCTGTAATATTTAATATGTATTATTTAATATAACACCATTCACAGTGAGCCGAAAGACGGACACGGCCTCCCAGAACCGGACCGTCTGTCCTAAAGCCGGACGAATGCCCCCCCTAGCTCCAGCTCGCGGTCTGTCTGTAAGCGTCTGTGTCTCTGTCTGTAAGCGTCTGTGTCTCTGTCTGTAAGCGTCTGTGTCTCTGTCTGTAAGCGTCTGTGTAAAGGCGCTGCTAAAAGTGAGGTTGATTGACAGCTTGCTCGGTCACAGGTCAGGTGCGTCAAACGCATTTCTTCGCTTCTTAACCAGTCTGACTTGTTTGAGTCTCATACCTGCAAGTCAGTTCAAGTCTCAAGTCATAGATGATCAAGTCTAATTCAAGTCACGTCTTTTTATTTTTGTTAAGTCAAGTCTAAAGTCACAATAATTGAGACTCGAGTCCAAGTCAGTGGACTCGTCCCCATCTCTGTCAAATCAACACAAAGTTGACAT
>OMKN01020425.1:2566-14406 GCA_900302345.1 Melanonus zugmayeri
AACCAGTACACACGATTGTGAACCGTTCCTTCTTTCTCCTGACTACTAACTATACTATACTATACTATACTATACTATACTAACTATACTAACTATACTATACTAACTATACTAACTATACTATACTATACTAACTATACTATACTATACTATACTAACTATACTAGCTATTTAATGACTTGAATACAATTTAAAAAAAATCTTTGTATAGAGAGGCATATAGAGAGGCATAATAGAGAGAGAAAAAAACGACATTATCATATTTTGTATAAGATTACACTAATGAATAATGAATAATACATCTACTATAAAGTATCTATTGGAAGTCACATATGTATTATTCTCTCCTTTATCAAAGTCATTATAATTACAACATTCTTCTAGAATTTCGTATAGACTATCCTGTCATCTCTATTGTGCCCTGAGCTCTGGTCTCTTTAGCGTCTTCCAGTGAAATCTGTGGGAACGCTTTTCTTCTAAGAAAGTGTGCCTTTAGCTTCCTGTAACACCACAGGCACCATGACGGCAGCTGCTTACTAATTAGCTCGCAATACTATTCACTTTAATTAAAAATGCATGTATGTCTCTCAGAAGTAGCTGATTTCTCACATTAACCACCACGCTCTCAACGCCGTCTACGTGGGCTACGACTACATCGTGTAGCCCACCCCGCCCCCCACAGACGTTACTTACGGCGCGCTAATCATTCTCATCTGGTATTAGGAAAAAAAAGAAGTAAACTGTCAATTAGACTGGGTTGCTATCACATTCATGAATACTTCAAATTCAAGTATTTTATTGTCAGGTGCACAGAGAAACACAGGATTCAACTGGGCACCGAAAAGCTTAAGACCAGACAACCTACCGAATAAAACT
This sequence comes from Melanonus zugmayeri, assembly GCA_900302345.1. Lineage (NCBI taxonomy): Eukaryota > Metazoa > Chordata > Actinopteri > Gadiformes > Melanonidae > Melanonus > Melanonus zugmayeri. Next base: position 3,443 of record OMKN01020425.1, read on the forward strand.
CGCCCTACGTGAAGCCTCTGTACCGCGATGACCAATGATAAGCGCATATACAGTAATATAGGGAAATATACTCATATCTGTCTACTGTAAGAGCAAGCAGTTAGCAGACGTTGTTCAGATCACAGATCACGGATCACACACACCAAGCCCTCTTGGACTTAGTTGCCAGGGTAAGTATGGCCTCTGTTAGCACGAGTGCTCTGAAAGGCCAGGAAATCACTGGTAATGGCGTTCATTCAAATGGACTCCGAGGAACACTCAATGAGCGCCAAGCAGACGGCTAAGCCGGGCTTTGTCCGATACCGTTTCAAAAAATCTCCGAAGGAAAAGAAAAATCCTGCCACGGCTTACAGTTTCTAAAAATTAAATATTAAAATTGTTTTATTTGTCACCACAATGTGGAAATGTGTGCGGTTCAACAAAGGAAGGGGGGGATTGTTCATTAGATGAACGTAGCCGTATCAGCCCAGTGTTGACAGTTAGTTTGTTTCCCATCAGAACGAGCAACCATATATATCCACCTTGTCTTGTGTCCCTGAATTAAAAGATGCAAAGCCTCAAGGGATTCAGGGACACGAGACAAGGTGGGTTTGGTGATTCATTTTCATGCAGAATCTATTAAGTGTGCTTTCTGTACAAGAGGCACCCATGCTTAGAGTGCTCGGTCAGGGGGAGTACAGTGAGATCAGCTTCCCATCCACCGCTCCAGGCTCTATCTCTAGGATGTCAGAGAAACCCTCTCCACCCATCCTTTGATGGTGGCATACGTCGGCTACAAACACCTTCAAAGATCTCCCGTCCCGCTAGCAATCACGCAGCTCAACAAAAACACAAAGGCGTTGAGCTGGCACTATATGCACTTTAACATCTTGTCTGTGTTGTTCTAACTGTTCTCCATGTTGTTGTTCTGTTGGTTGGTTGCGAGCTGAAGACACATTTCTGTACGCCTGCATATTGACAATACGGTTTTCAAACTTGAAATGTGAACATTGCATACAAGCAATGTGTCGTGATGTAGTGTGAGGGAAGATGTATTTTTATCCTCAATGTGGCGTTGATACTATAGACTCCCTGCTGTAGGAAGCATGCAGGCTCCCCGCCATGGTCCACGTCCACCTTGGAAGTGGGAATGGAAAGAAGCGGTAGTGGGAACAATCCATTGTTTGCTTATCTATTGTTGACCTATCCAGCGTAATGTTTTAATCTCATCTCTACAATCTGTCATCATCTGGGTTCCACTTGATCAAACAATTACATAATCTCATCTAATCAGATGGAGAGCAGAGCGCAGTGGGCAACAGACCACACTGGTTTCTAATCCATGTCATTCATCATCCCTCTCTGATCAGATCCTCAACACGCCCTGTGCTGGAACAACATGGTTCATAGAAGAAGAAAAAAAAGATATACAAAAAAAAGTGATTCCCCTTGGGCTATTTCAAATCGATAGATGTGAAATTTAATAATCGCTCTATACAAAAATCTCATCGTAGCACATTTTCTCCCCTTGATCGAAATCGTAACGTTTCTCAGCATGCACCCGTTCGACCTTGATGGGAACACGCAATAACAATAATTCCTTCCTTGTAATATTGGGATTCAACATTTAAGGAGTCCATGTTCGGCTGTGCGTTCACAAAATAGAAAATATGGAAATGGAAAATATGACCTTGTTTGCAGAGGTAATTAAAGCAAGTATGACCACATCAAATGTTGCTCATTTATTACAAAACAAATCCTCATAAAATATTATGATTATATAAGCTTTATATTTTACCAAATCTATTTACCAAAGGTAGCATGATGGTGTAATGGCTTTAGTACTTTTGTTTTATTGTTCAATAAATATGTCACAATGTGTGTGGTATTAGATGGAGGAGATAGCTTCCCGTGTCATTAGGTAACATGGAGGTATGATGGTGATGAATGTAATGATGTTCTGAAACAGCCCCAAGGTTAGACAGCTTTTGACATTCCTAATGTCAAAAGCATAATTTTCCATTTCTATTGGTTGTATTGGTCTATTATTTATTACTTTATTATAGTAATTCATCTTTTTATTCTTTACTAATTTCAACACATAGAAATGTGGATTCCTTGGTAGGATAGGATAGGATAACACTTGATTATTCAGGTGTTATACAGCAACCAGCAAGTTGAGATCCAGTGACAAATGATGGAAAGGAAAGTGTAAAAACAGAAGATGATCATATGGTCAGTTAGAAACTGTCACATGAAAACAGGATTTTGTCGGCTCTGTCATCCTGATCCCTCACTAGTATTTAGGAGAGTATTATAAACTCAACCTTACGCATTAGCATGCCCTACTCAGATGTCCATCTTTACATCGGGGCTAACGAGGTCCCCAACAACACTTAAAGTACATTTTTTTTGTTTTAAACCTAAGCCCTGCCCACTAGAGGTGACCCTTTCTACAGAGCTCCTGGTGTTTTGAGAAGCAGGGGGGAGACTAAAGCCTGGATTAGTTACTAATCCTCAAAGGTATTTCTCTATTAACGATATCCGCTTCTATTTTTTTTACCAAAACTGCTGCTGGTGTATATTTTTTCGTTGGCCGCTGCAGGATGAGGTACAAGGGCACATGATGTGGAGGTGTGTGGAGGGTCAGACCGAGTCCTCCACGGGAAGAGGAACAGAGGGAGAGGAAGCGGCTGTACGTTGTTTTGGCAGCAGAGGCTTCATCAGCATCACATATAGGTATATGTACACATATAGGTATATGTACACATATAGGTATATGTACACATATAGGTATATGTACACATATAGGTTATGTACACACATAGGTTATGTTGACATGAGCCTAATCTGTGGTGTCAGCCAATACTCACGGGGTCAAAATCCCATGACTTTCTCCTTCCTGTTTCAGACCAGCAGTGACGGTGGGATTATGGCATCACATCATCCAACCCAGAATCAAGAATTTGATTAATCACGATTTTACGCAATCTTTAGTTACCAACAGACATGGCATGCTGTTTATCTTTATATAATCTATTTTTGGTATATATTTTGGTATATTTAGCGCGCCAACAAGGACGTTTCTTTTCTTTTCTTTTTACCAGTAAACCCCTTAGACATGCATACGGAGAAATGCAAGTGCATATTTTACCACTGCTCCGTCTTTCTGGAATTCTGGAATATGTCACAGAATTCATGAAAGATTGTGCAGAGCTATGATTGACAGCGTCTGATGAGGGTGCAATAATGAGAATAATCATCACCAGTCATCATGCTAATTGCCAGTGTCATAATTAGCTCCATCCAGGAATTCAAAGCTAAGCCCTCATTTGCAAATTGTGAAATATTAAAATATTTAAAAGATGCCATGAAGTGACTTCCCTTCTTGGAGGGAAGTCAGCGAAGCGCCAGCGTTGAATGTATACTTGCTACTGCATCCCCGCCTCGAATTTATAAAAATAGGACATTTATCCCTGGACGATTTGGGAGTAGGCTCCATCATGTAACAGAGTTGCACTGTGCTTCTCTTTACACGCCGTGTGGAGTGTTTACATGTTGTTTCAGTGACAAACAGACCGAACGTCTGTTAAAGGAAGATACGCACTTTGTAGCTGCAACAACAAAAAAAAGTCGATATTATTTGTTTGTGGGGCAAGTCATCATTCTTATTTTGTGTGTCCCTTCCTCTCTTCTCCCAGTAGAACAGATTGGATTATTCGGCACACAGGCGGAATTAGTGTCGGATCGCTGCGCTGCATACACTCCCCAAGGAGGGATGCTCTTGAAGAAAGTGTATGCGCTTGGGTGTGGGTGTGGGTGTGGGTGTGTGTGTGTGTGTGCATGTGTCTAATAAAGAGAGAGAAGTGAGAAACCGTGTGTGTGTGCGTGTGCGTGTGCGTGTGTGTAATAAAGAGAGAGGAGCGAGACAGTGTGTGTCCGCGCATGTGCGTAATAAAGAGAGAGAGCAAAGGGTGTGTGTGTGCCTGCCTCCCTGTGTGTAATAAAGAGCGAGAGAGAAGCGAGACAGTGTGTGTGTGTGTAACAAAGAGAGAGACGTGAGACTGTGTGTGTGTGTGTGTGTGTGTGTGTGTGCCTGCCTGTGTGTACTAAAGAGAGAGAGAGAGAGACAGTGTGCCTGTGTGTACTAAAGAGAGAGAGAGAGAGAGAGACAGTGTGTCTGTGTGTGCCTGTGTGTACTAAAGAGAGAGAGAGAGAGAGCGAGAGAGAGAGAGAGGGGAGGAAGAGGAAGATAAAAGAAGAGACAAGAGGAGAAAGAGCAGATGGTTGAAGTACGCAGCGTTCAAACATCCCTGGGCAGTGGCAGGGTGCAGATTGTTGACTCTGTTTGAGTAATAACTGCAATCACATTGCTCACAACTGCTCTCCTTACGCAGCCACTGAGAGTCTGGGGACTCGCTCTGGATCCAGGAATCATGTTTTTTGGATGACAATGTAACCCTGGTTAATTATAGGCACCCTAAAGCTTTTTATCAGACGCTCCCTAAACGTTTTGATCAGACGTTCCCTAAACGTTTTTTTCACATCCTCCTATTTCTTGAAGGTCTCTAGTTTCCCGTAGGTAGCGGCGCACTCCGGGACTCTTTTCTTTCCTCTCCACCGCCGAGGAGGAAAGAGCTAGCAGCGAGGAAGGTTGAGCATGGAGCACTTTAGAAACAAATACGAGACGCATTAGACAAGACGAGGCAATCAAGGAAAATAATTCCTTTGAGACGTTTTTTCCTTTAATCTTTTTTTTCGTATCCTGGTGAGTTTGTTGTCTATTGATTCGCCAACCCGGTCTCTTCAATCTACGTACAAATAACACGACTTTACACTTTCGCGTTACGTGCGGCGCATACGCCCGAAGTCCAATTTTGCGTGCGGGCTATATGCCAATCCTTCCCATTAACTTCTGTGGAGAGGAGATGAGTCCAAATGCCAGGCATCACTTTGAACGCTCATGACGTCACCGACGCCAGCCGGGATCAGTTTGTCTGACATTCCTTTTATTCTCAGTGGAATTGCATTCGCTGTGTATTACAGTTATGATGTTATGTAGAATGATCATGTTTAGTGAGCCTGCACTTGTGTGCAAGCTGGTGTTTTTGATTATCTTCCAGATCTTCGTCTGATGCAGGCATGCACTGATAGGCCCAAAAAGTGCCCTTTTTTTGGCTGGTGTTAATTAAAAAATGTAAAAAACATTTATTTGTTACACAAAATGACACCTTTTGTCTCAATCAATCCATCAACGTCGCATCTTCCGACATTCTGGATACATCTTGTCTCATCCCCAGTGGGGTTAGGGTGAATGATATCACCGCAGGTAGGCACTGTTTTAATTATGAGACCATGATTAAACAACACTTACTTACTTTTTACGTTATACCTGTGTATCCGTTCAGAAACGATGAAGTAGGTCAGTAGGACTCGCCACCTTCACGCTGTAATTTCTCGCGGTACCCGCGACCAAGCGAGCATTAAAACAACGTTATCTCCGTCATGCAGGACAACTTACGAATATGCAATTCATTTCTGAAGCAGGTAGTTACATGTTGCACAGTTTTAGTGATTTATAGCCAGTTTTCTAAAAACGTGACGTGTTTTTTTACGCATGGGTCTCATCCCCTGTCGTCATTCATGATCAGTGTATGAAATGACATTGACATCTGACTTTGGAAGAGCACAGTGTTTACAGTCACACCACCTATAGGGCTTCAGGTTTGTTTTGACCGTACTGCTAATACCAGAGCAATCGCATGCAATGTTGGCCATCCATGCGATATTCCCACACTTGCAGTTGTAAACGTCTGAGGGAGACCGTCTTTGTGTTTTTACCGCAGAAAGGGCATTTTCATTTTCTGCAGAGACCCGCTAGTGCGTAGTGGAGTCTCCAGCAGAGGCTAAAAGCCGCAACCGTATCCGATTCTTTCCCTCTCCACCGAGCCCACTCTGGTCCCCGCTCGCCCCCCTCTCTCTCCCGCTGTGATTGCATGTCTGCTCTTGTAAGCAGCCACGGCGAAGGACCTCAGCAGAGCAAGCGGACAGAGACAAGGACCCACCTCCCCTGCCCTTGGGTTCCTCTCTCTCTCTCTCTCTCTCTCTCTCGCTCTCGCTCTCGCTCTGTAACTCACACATACACACACACACATTTCTCAGCCACCTATTCACATGCATGAGATCACAATGCTGCTCTTCTCCTATACGGTCCTCTCTAAGAGACACATTTACACAATCCTCCATTCCCAAATGTATAGTAAGTACGGTCGCCTCGATTGGCTTCATTCAGTCTCCAAGTCTCCCTCCAACAAATTGTATCTAATCATGTGAATCATGTGTACGTACATAACGTAATAACATTTGCAAGGCTGATGGCTTCCTACTTTTGCAGTCCAATCTATACTAGTGTGTGTGTGTGTGTGTGTGTGTGTGTGTGTGTGTGTGCATGCATGTGCCTGGTTGCTTGTGTGTAATCCCTTGTGTGTCCCATTGCCACCAGCATCCAGAGATTGTGTCAAACTCTTTGTCTTGTGTGTGTGTGTGTGTGTGTGTGTGTGAGAGAGAGGCTGCGTGAGTGTGTGTGAGAGAGAGAGCGATAGTGCGTGCGTGTGTATGTGTGTGTGTATCTGTGTATGACTGTGTGTGTGTGTGTGTGTGTGTGTGTGAGAGAGAGAGAGAGAGAGAGCGTTAGTGCATACGTGTGTATGTGTGTGTGTGTGTGTGTGTGTGATGGGAGTTCTTCAAAGGTACTACGTCTCACTCGGTGCTTATCTGCTTCACTCTGCCCCTGCTTTCATTTTCATGTCCCAAACCGCAGCTAGTTTGAGGACATACCAGAAGCAGTTCTTGTTTTTGTTTGTGAGCCCTCCGGGCACCCTCTATGTATGCTCTTACCTCCTCCATCAAAGTTTAACATATATTGAGCACATTAGCATTTAAATGAAGCAAGCAAAGCAATCCTCAGGAGGTGCACCCTAAACTTTGATCATCCACTAACTTCACATTGGAACATACATAACAGTACATTTGAATAATGGCTGGATGTCTACAATCCTCACAATGAGGATCTAAACTCCTCAGAGCTACTCCTGGATGGGTTTTTGAGGATGCTGTTGTTGTACCTCTACATGTGCATGCGGATGCCCATTGACGACAATTTCTAGTATCAGGAAGCATGGATGCAAATGGTTCGATGTGAAGAAACTGGGAGATGTAGTTTTACTAACGATTTGCTAACAATTGTACTAACTAATATTCTTCCACATTTCTCTAACACTATAGGAGATAGCAAAATGGATTGGGGTTATGGTTAGAGTTAAAGGTAAAGGTAAGGATCTGGGCGGTGCTGCCAGAATAGCAGCCTGGGGGAATTAACATGCTGGGTAATGAAGGACATTAAAGGGTAGAGGCCATATGGGCCCATAAACTCTAGCCTTTATCCTATAGATCACTGCTCATCTTCCTCACTACCACCCAGTAAGATGGACACTCTGAGGCTGAGCATGCACCACACTGACAGATTTCCTTTTTAAATTGCCAAAGAGGGGCAGGGCTAAAGCCCACCTCTGGGCTGGTCCACCAAGGATTGTGTCACCTCGCATCATTGATGGATCCAAACATTTTCGGATTGCTCACCGTGGCGCCGGGACCATGATGTTTGATGGATAGTCAGCGGTAGAGCTACAAGGACTTATAGTGAGGCAGGGAGGACATCTTGCAATTCGGCAAAAAGCTGTTTCGTGCTTTTTCTTAGTGAACACAAAGGCCCATCATCCAAGATAGTTTGAACGTATTCTACTACAACCCACTTCATTTATTCAATTATTATTATTAATTTCTTTAATGAATAAATTGCTCAATTTAAATTCATCAACAGCATTGTAATCCTAAAAATAATTCCTTACTAATATAGATTTTCCAAACCATATGTGGGACTGGCATGCGCCTGCTGTCTTGACTAGAAAATAGAATTGGAGGAAGGTTTGTCACAGCGTCAAGTCCCATGTTAGCCTCGCACAGCCAGACCATATTGCCTCATTCATTAGGTCTGGAAAGCCTGCAGTCAGCAGTGTTTGTTGAGGGCGTCGTGAGTCAACCTTATTTCAGCCGATTGGATTAGATCCCGCAATCCCGATGACGTATTTTTAATGCTGTGTTTCCGAAGTAAACACCATAGCGAATGTTACCGCTACCACTTTCAATAAGTAAAAACCTTTGTTCAAATAAAAGTCATTCCAAAGCAGGATAAATATTTGGATAGATATTTATTATTGAGCTATTGTAGAAATGTCCAAAATGGCACTGCCTGGTTTGGTCATCACTACATCACTCTGGGGTTCGATGGTTGAAGCTCCTCCCCTATAGGATGCCTTTCTTTTTGAACAAACGAAAATCAACATGAAACGTACTTTGTGATCTAGTATTTTGGTATTTGTGTCTTTCGTGCATACTTGACCCATTTACCCATGTCATCCTTTCTGTGTGCACCTCCCCCACCCTCCTACAACACACACACACACACACATACAGACACACACATACAGACACACACACAAGCACACTCACCTCATTTGTTTTTCACATTAAATCATTTACAGTGAAGCCTCTTCATCTTTCAATGAGTATCAGCTTTGATGATGTAGTACCCATGAATAAATAAGGCTAATCTTCCACTCTCATTCTACCTCCTTCCCACACTGCCACACACACACACACGCACGTGTGTGTGTGTGTGTGTGTGTGTGTGTGTGGGATCCAGGCAGACAATCTGACATACTTCAGTGTTTGCAGGTAAAGATGCTACATAAGAAAGGAAGTGCAGGCGGTATCCTTTTGTGAATGCAACTAAGCTTAAGTCCGCCTGCTTATTCACGCACACACACACACACACTTTACATGTGTGTGTGTGGCAGTGTGGGAAAGAGGTAGAAGGAGAGTGGAAGATTAGACAACCAGTTTAACCTACCGGTGTGTCCCACCAAATGAACTGCTCTTCCAAGTGTAACCAATGCTTCCTCAAGTTTCTTCAGGGTTTTTGTACATTTTAACACACACACATGCACACACTTCACAGCACTCAGAACAGACTAAAAGACAAGCCATTTTCTGAAAGAAGCATGCATACATATATATATATATATATATATACAGTATATATACAGTATATATACAGTATATAGTATAGTTATTGATGAATATTACTCTTATTATTCTACTGATGAACTCTTAATGAATAGGACCCCACTAATACGATTGCAACCAACACAGTAGGCAATGACACTTGATAAACCATGTTGTCAATCACAGCACTTAGAGGAATGATCACAGCTGTGCAGCATAACTGTGTGATAAGCTTGTTCCTGGTCAAGGTCGCCATGGCCTTTCCCAATGCACTCTGGGCTCAACACAGGGACACACCCCAGATGGAGGACCAATTCATCACTGGGTCATGTGTACATGCACGCACACACACACACACGCACATGCACACACGCACGCACGCATGCACACACACGTATATATATATATATATATATATTTCCAGTCAAGACAGCAGTCTAATGCCACATGCACACACACATATATATATACACACACGAAGCACACACACACATGCATACACATGCATGCACGCACACACATGCACACATACATACACACGCACGTATGCATGCAAGCACACACACAAAGCACGCACACGCACACACACACACACACACACACACACACACACACACCAATGGGTTGTTAAGGTATTAAGGCTCTCCAATTAGCCTGACCTATCTGTCTGAAGTAGGAAGAAACCTAAGCACCCTTCAGAAGCCATTACAATAATAACCTGCAAGACATGGTTTTTAGCCCATGCATTTTATACAGTAGTAGCCTACAATATAAGTACAAAAGATTGTGCTACGCAATATACTTTGCCAAACGTATACGTATTGCCTCTTTTCCAAATAACCTTTTCCATCATTGCTTATGAAACATCCGCCCCATATCTAATGTCAACAACTGCTCATTTTTAATCTGCTTTTAAAGCAATAAAAAAAATGCTCTTTTCAATATGCCAGTAAACTGGTTAGTCTGAAATCCCTGCAACAGACCCCATGATCATATTTGTGTTTTCACTATGGATATATTCTGGGGTCTATCACCGAAGCCCACCAGCTTTGCACAAAGCACGTTGATGCTACATTTGAATCAGAACTTCCTTTCTGTGATGCTCCACCCGAGCACCGTATCCTAGTTAAGCATTGTTGTTTCACAAGGAATCCATCAGTAGCCAAGGCAACCAGTCCACTTCAATACCCCGCAAAAAGAAGGACTAGTGTACTGCAATCACTACTAGTAGGCTAGTACACTGTGCCAAGATGTGGGGGCATCATGATGCATGAATGTGTTCAGTGAAATTTCCTTTTCGCTGAGATTTCATGTTTTCTAAAACATGAAAAAAATAAAGAATTATAATAATTCTGCCTGCAAAATATACCTGCACTCCTTGCAAAATTCCTCAAAGCTCACCGAACGTCCTAGCCAAAGGCTCACACTCACATTTGCGGTTTTATTTATTTATTTACTCTGCTCGATGCTTTGTATGTGGGCAACGCACTCCTTCTCCGTATCCTGTCTTTTCTGATGAGGGATCTGCTCCTGCTCCACCCCGCTCTCTGTTCCACAAGGCTCTCAGACACACGGGGCAACAAAACCCCCAAAGCATGAATCATTTAGGGATGCTCAGGGGGGGGGGAAATAAATCACTGCAGACACACCTGCAGGAAAACAAGAAAGAGCCCGGCGCGAGTTTGCCCGCAAGGCTGAAGAGGAGGGATGAAGAGGAGGGATGAAGAGGAGGGATGAAGAGGAGGGATGAAGAGAGACGAGAGAGAGACGACGACGTGTTGCGGATGCGTTGGTTATGTTTGTGGTCACAGTGTTGATGCCGTGATGGAGGGAAGTGAGGTGGAGGTGGTGCCGGTGTTGGA
>OMKN01020443.1:0-10085 GCA_900302345.1 Melanonus zugmayeri
TCTGTCCTTAAAAATACGCTCATTCGTCTTTCCAAAAAGACAAAACCTTTTCCATTTCCTCCTGGAAAAGGTTTCCCCTACTCCCAGGGTGGGGAAGTGTTTATTTGGTTTTGTTTCTCTGCTATTGACAACATGGGCTTGACAAACAATCGGTTCCACTCGTGGCCAGGGAGGTGTGGGGCGTTACTTTGGACCCTGCATAGTGCTGACCCCAAAGAGAAGCTAATTTTTTTTAGTGCAACACCCCAGACCTCTGCAGCCATAGCATGGGCTTCTGACAGTATATAAACAGGTTGATTATGGAGGATCTTTAAAGAGACATGTCACCGCACCACTTGTTACTCACTATTGGTTTCCCCCCCCCACCCCTTTTTTCTCCTTTTGTTGAAATTTGTAGTAATGTAGACACTGCTACAGGAGGAAGATGTGGGAGGGGTATGTTTTTGTTCTTCTGATGAACGTCCCAGATAAAGACGGCCATTTTATATCTAATGGTTAAGATGAGATAACTGGTTCATCACCTACAAGTTTTTATTAACACAAAGCTATTGACAGACACGTGTCAAATTGCATTTCTGTCATCGTGGTCACAAAGCATGGCTATATGGTGACTTGTGTTCACTAAAGCAGAATGGATGGACGTGGACTGTTCATAAGAGCATACCAATAGGGTGTTGGTAAGGTTTTATGATGGCAAATGATGTCTTTCTGGTATAGTGTCCTCCTTCAGACGGGCTGAGGCCCACCTCTCCAGAACTCGCCGGCAGTTGAGCTTTGGTTCACACATCAATAATAATTCTTGAGATGTTCACCATCTTTGAATGATAAAAAAACAAATACAAAGATACAAATGTCTTACTCATATTTGTGTCCACCATTGACACCAACTACACAGGTTGGCGTTTTACATATTCCAGCACCGACATCTCCAAAGATATACAAAAATATGGGGTGTGAGCTTAATCCTACCAACAGAATGTTGGAACCTTTTACAGCTTCTGTAAAAACCGACTAGTGGTTTACCAGATTATGATTTTAGCTATTGTTGCCGTTGCATTCTTGCATTCAGATCTGTTAGTACCCTGCCATGTATCTGTTCACTCGGGCTCCTGATTTTGTGGATATTTTCAGCAGCAAAGGCTTTCTTCACTACTTTTTATCTTGAGGACCATGGCGTGACTTGACCAAGAGCTAGAAAATCCTGAGGTCAAGAAGCTTGGCAAGGGTTGCAGGCGGGTGGGGAAAGTTGAGGGTTGGCTCCCTTTCCCCCCCCACCCCCTTATTTTAATTTGGACATTCAGTTGAGGAAACATTTTAGTAAATGGACACGACATAAAAACACAGGGAGACATGACCTGGGTTGTCCCCTGGGGTTAGGCCACGGCCCCCGTTAAAGCTCCGTTGGGTATCTCTTAACGGTATGTGATAGGACGGATCATTGTGGCGTAACAAAGACAAATCTGCCCTATACTGTTGACTTTAACATTAACCTCCTTCTCACCATGCAATATAATCCAAAATCAGTACGCTTGTTCTTCTCAACCAAGGGCAGATACTGTATCAATTTATGAACTCTTGCAGTTATTTAACACTGTCTGCAAAAATTTGTTTTAAATGATAACTCAGGTAAAAAAAAAACATGTTAAGGAGGGGTAATGTGTGCATAGAAAATAAAAAGGTTTGATCACAGTTCATTTGATGCATAAGATAATGCTCTGTACCTCGTCTGATTTAGACCTTTATTTACTCAAAGAATTGACTGTCAGACATTTATAATCTTAATGTTATGGGTTCCATTTCACCCAAGGTTTCCTGTGGTGTGTTTCATGCATTGTAAAAAAAGAAAAAATGGTGGGCATTTACAGAGCATTTCTTCTTCTCTATTGAGTGACCAAACATTAGCAGGATTGTATAAGCATATATGTAACCCATGCTATGGCTCATTGAAATCCACTGTAGTATGTTTTTTCTTTTTATTTCTGTTTATTCCTGTATGGTTGCATTTCATAGTCTGGGAGGTCTTAAATATAAATTCTCTCTTTTTTTTGGGGAACCGATTTGCACACATGGTAAGAATGTGCCTATGGAAGTCAATACAATTTCTAGGGGCAGCGTAATGATTTGAAAAATCTCCTCGGCTCACTGTTCTAACATCTATTTGTTACCAGTCCGAATCATAATAACAGTTTGCCAAAATGCCAAAACGGGTTCAGGGGAATATTAAAATGTCATTCACTCTTCATCCTCATGCCATGATGAATAGAATTGCACGCTTCTCTTTAACTGGACAGTGTATTTGAAATGGTTAATCATTCTCAATTGTGAATTCATTTTTCGGGCACCAACGTATGGACGATGGACTAAGTTTGGCACTGTTGGCATGCTTTGGTTTAGTTTTATTTTTATTTTTTTCATTTTCCACTAAAAATAAATTTTGACCATGTACAGTAATTTGTAAACTTGCATCAAGTTTATAAATAAAGAATTTTAAGATTATTTCTGTGGTATGTTTTTTGTGTGTCCATAAAAGTGACACAAATGCAGTCAAACAATTACGGAGAACTACTGTCATGAGACTTCATGACAGAAAAATGCCCAAAGGTGCCAGTCAAGTTCATCATTAAATGGCTGGATATTGCCTCATAGTATGCAGGTGTCTGATCCTATGTGATGACTTGACTTGTTGCTATATTAGCTATATGGTTTTTATTCATTTTGATGTGTCCTGGACTGAAAAACAATGGCAGATATTTAGTAAGAGAATTATAATGGAATCAACTCAATAATAGTTTAGTTAACCTCCCATGTCTGAGATATTGCAGTTAATGAGTCTAGACAATAGGATGCAACAAGAACTGTTTAATATCTATTAGGGTAGGACCAAATAATACAAAAGTCATACACAAAAATATTTCCCTTTTTACGTCATTCAGCTTGGAGACACAGTCTCCTCAAACTAATCCAGCGTGTTCCTTTTACAATGTGTTTATCCATGGCAATACTTCACCTCACTTCCATGTTCTTACATGGCAATACATATCAAACAACATACAGTCAATGAGAGGAACAAGGAAGAGTCGGTGGTGACACTACGGTTAAATACAGAAATGATGACTACAGGGTTACTTTGGGTACCCACTATTACACACATTAAGATGTGGTGTAATGGTTCAATATGTCTATCATTTACAATGGTCTGGAATTATCTTATTACATACGGATAACCAGGTTTTCTTCTTTTCTCTTTGTGCATGTCTGGTTTATAACTAGCTTGAACCAGTCAAGATGTATTTTGTGCGAGTGAGTTATGAGTTATACACCTGCATACTGTTGCTGGTGCAAATGCTATGTGACGTTTGCATGGCATTCGCAGTATCACACTTAAAAGCAGAGCAGTTTAAACAAATGTAATATTAGCTTCATGTTTCTGGTCACGTATACATATTGATACAATAACCATCGACAGGAAAGGACATTTATTATTTCATCCATATATATATTATTCTAAATATACATTTTTGTTTGTATTGCTTCACTGCATATGTGTCGTGTCGAATTAGGTTGGCACTGAGATCAGCAGTTTTAAGTTCACTCAGTGTAAACATTAATTCTTGAAAAAACTAAAAAGTGTTGTAAATCTGATAGCCATGGAAAGACACAGAGGACATGTGCCACAAACACACCCACACATCATACATAACACAACAAAGTCTATACAAAACAAGTGTAGTAACGGAAAAATAAAGATTCAGTTTTATATACCACATCACAATCAGACAAGACAACTCACAGGATCTGAATGAACTAGCATTCCGACACGGTAGCTTCACAGCTATATCGAGCCTAATACTGTATTACTGTAATAACCCACTGCTCAAAACACTTCCCCAAGCTCACTTGGTAGCAAAGGGAATTGAGACCAACAATTTTCACTGTAATGGAAAGCCATATAGTCTTGAAATGAACAAATCATGTTTCACCAGTTCTAGTTTTAGACCAAAATGAAATGGATTTATACCCTATAATATTATCATATATACCATACTACATCTATTCATGGAATAACAACAGCCATACATTGACATATTGATGCCCAAAAAATCCAGAGTTTGAGAAATAAGTAGCCATGTAATCATTTACAGTTGGGGTTTTAGGAGAGAATTAGTCAACAGGTATAACATCCATTACTTAACACAATGCTTGGACCACGCACAACATCAATTAATTGTATCCTACTGCCACTCGGGCAGAAGTGTCTTGGTTAGTCCTCAACTTCAAACTGTACAACATTAATGTGGAATGTTATCCAATGAACTACAAACGTCAACACCTTGTGGGCCTCACTTTTGGATGGATTCTCAACTGACATTGGTCCGTACCCTGATGCTTGCTCCAAACACTAAATCTGTGTATGATGTTGACACAAACAAACATGTGACGATGTGATTACGAGGTTCAAAATATAAAAGAATAGCCCACGGGGCTGGAATATCAGGGCAATGACAGACGGTGACTTCACACGTGAGATCTAAAACCAACTCACACACTTTCCTGAGAAAGTAATTTATGCTTGAAATCAAATTAGAGCTGGGAAGATTCTCATTGGTACAGAATTAACACATTTAAATGACTAATATAGTGAGCCTGTCAGTCTAACTCTTGAACCTCTACATAATCTAAATTGGTATCATATACAACAAGAGACTAAATTGAAATCTTTATACATCATATTTTTATACATATATATATATATATATATATATGTATATATATATATGTATATATGTATATATGTATATATATGTATATATGTATACATTCTAAATTTAGAATTCCGTACACATCTTGATGTATTTGTATGAGACTAATTCTAGCCTTTTTTTCTCCATTTTTACTTCTGAATAAATTCTCAGTAGTTTCTATTTGCAACAATTGAAAGTTCAGACTCCAGATTTTCACAAAATGAAAAGAAGGAGGAGGTGTGTTTAAAGGAGGAGACAGAGAATAAATGCTAATCTTGGCAGTAGGTAATGCTACTAAACATTCTTCTTTTTACGACTTTGTGATTCAAAAAAATCGTATTACCACTGTGAAGCATTCAAGGATTGGTTTGGGTTAAATGACCTGTCTTTCTAGAACAGTAAGTCTAAGTATTGTGTAGGGGGGGAAGGGACGAACCCTGCCCCCCATTAAACCAGCAGTAGATTTTGTAAAGTATGATTGGTACGTTTGGCATCCACCACTATGAGTATACACTGCGGAGGTACAACTGGAACTAAACAATCGGACTTTAACGCCACAGAGCTTTTTGATAATTGTCTTTTGACACTGTAACGGCCTCAATGTGACAGACGTCTGTCACATTGAGGCCGTTACAGTGTCAGGATGAAGGGCGTCTAATTGTGAATGGTGTTCTTAATTGATCCCGCTGTGGCTCACAAGCCACACCCCCCCGCCCCCCATACATCTCAATCCCCCTTCTCATCCTCTGTCCTACATGGGCTCGTCGTAGTTGTAGGTGGGGGCGGCAGAGTACTGGTTCTGCTGCATGTTCTGCTGCTGCATGGCGCCCTGGGCCGCGCCCATGGCCGCCTGCTGGGCCGCCTGCTGGACATGGGGGTTCTTCCAGGCCCCCGTGGTCCACTCCTCCTGGGCCTTGCCCATACTCCCGCCACTGCCGCGGTATAAGTTGTGGACCTGGAGTCAACGACAAACAAACATGTATGATCTTTGTTGTTTTTCATTAAGAGTGCTTGAGACCCTAACCCATACCTGCTCATTGAGGACATATAATGACCAAATGAATAGGGGGAATTGACAGTTTTATGGAGAAAAAAAACCATCTGTAGATGATCTAATAGTAAATACTTCAAGTACGTATACATGTGTACATGTACAGGCATTAGAACCACTGTGGTCTTACTGCTTGACTGGATTGAATGGAGCTTTCTAGCAGAGCATCACAACACCCTTCTCTGGGTATGAATAAAGGAAACTATTTTGTTTGTAAAAAAACGGGCATACACAATTTAGTAGGTGTAGCCTTTGCAATACAATACATCCAAGACAATACAATCCAAGGTTTGTATGACTGTGCCAACATACGTTGGTTCATTTCAGCAATGGCTAACAGAGATGTTGTTGAGAGATATGTACTGATACCACACCTTTGTGAGAGCAATGAAAGACAGCACGGCCACTGCAGTGAACATTACTGTGGGAATCAGCATGACCACAGCTGAGCCCACGTTGGTGCTGAAGAAGGTGATGGTAGCTAGCCAACCACTGGTGAAGAAAACAATAACAACAGGGGGGGCGTGAGAAGAAGGATTACACATTAGCAATATCCAACATTATGATCGAAGTGCAACACTACTTCTATACAATTTATTTCCGCTATATTGAATGGCTATTATTCATTATTTATACACATTTCACACATTTCACACCACTCCTAATATTTTTAATAGTATATATATATACTATTTAATATGTATATATTGATAGTGAAAGGCAATAACAACATCACAGGGTAAGACTTGTAAATGACCAATATTAGTTCTAAAAATGTTAACGTTTTAATGAAGTGGTTATTAGTTTTAACTACCGTATTTGCAACCTGCATGGTTCTAGTGACAGACACCATTAATGGGGTATAATCAATTACAATCATAATAGAAAATAATATATAATCAAGTGCGTATCATTGAATTATTCAAGAATAAAACAATAATTAATTTCTATCATCTTACAGAGATACAGTGTAAATCAAATACGCATAACGCAAAACCCATCCTTAAAGGAGAATCAAAACCCCTGATCCCAACTTTAAAAAATGCTTCCAGGTCTATTCATTGTGGAAGTAGTTATGCATGCAATGGCATACGTTTAACCTAGGAAGGGAGTCATCGAATGCAAACCAATGTACAAGTGGTGTTGGGGGTTTGGTTCTCCTTTAACTATGACTGTGTGTTGTGTTCACAGTATACCAGATGTGGGCTGTGAAGAGAAAGTGTGAGGACCCTCTGTCTGCTTGTTCTCTTGGTGTTTGCTATCTGCGCAGGGAGCCAGTGGGCGGAGCTGAGAGGGTCATCAGGTGATGTGGTGCAGGTTGGGCCTGCAGGCTTCAAAAGGTGGAGCATGTCAACCACTCTCTCTCTCTCTCTCTCTCTCTCTCTTCCCACACGGCAGGTTGGCTCTTAGTTTGAGTTCCTGTCGGTTTGGTTTGGTTTTGTGCTTTTTGTCTTTGTACTTTGGTTTTGGTTGCCTTTTGGGATTAGTCTTATGTTTGGTTCTATGTTGTGGTTACACCCTACAACATCCCCACAGCCCCACTCATCCATACACGGATTACATCCTATATTCTTATATTATTCTCATCTTATTTCTAATAAAATCCTACTTCATCCTTTAATCATGTGTGGACTCCCGTCTTTGTTGCGTTGACTGAGCCTGGTCGTAACAAAAGTGAAATAAAAAGATAAACTGTCCGGTCTGTGTGCTTACCAAACCCCCCAACCTGGAATGCCCACAGTCTGGATGATGCTAATCACAACCTGGGCCATGAAGACGAAGAAAAACGCCATGAAGTTGAAGGAGCTATCCGTCCTGCGATGTAAGGAAAGCAGACCATCAATATGAGACACATTAGTCTTATTCACACCGCAGAGCAAAGTCTAAGTCCTATAGAGGAGACGTACTTGAAGGCCTTATAGATGGGCCTGAACCAGCACACATAAGAGCAGGGAGTGAACAGAAGGAGCCACAGGATGGCCATGCCGAAGTTGGTGGCTCCGCCTCCACCGCACATCCATGCCAAGCAGCCAATCAGATTCACGGCCAGTGTGGCACTGTTCACTGTGGAGGACGAAAACCAGAAAATAAAATCTATTAAATGAGCTTTATCAGAATGATATATGTTATCTGTAGCAAGATCTACAGCAGGGTTTAGGGTTATAAGTCTGTGATATAATATGATATACTACTAGAATATAACTATGACTAAAGTTAGGTCATATATACTAGTGCTACATGCACACACAACAATAACTACTCTACAGTAGGCAACATTTTTATTGTTGAACCTATGTGATAATAAAACGTATTGCATGTATTATGTGAGTGTTGGACGCATATGTAGTATATGAATATCATGGATATACATTGATCTGCTGGTAATCCAGGGAAATTGTAGGGAAGAGAGGTTACACAAAGTTGCCTAAACCCTAAAATCCATGTTCATATTTATCAAACATTTCACATGTTAGAACTTTTGGTACCATATTCTCAAAAATACCATTTATTGTATTACATTTAAAAAAATCGAAGAGAAGGAATTTCCCATCTGGGATCAATAAAGTAGGCTATATCTTATCTCCTCTTATTTTGCTGTATTTCCTGAAACATGGGAATCTTCCTATACCAGAATGTCTCTACTGTTTGCTCTTCATAATGTTTTGGGCAAAACAACAAATGCATCGCATGACAGAAACAGCAGCAAGGGAATGCTAACAGTACTTAGCATGTGAGCAGTTCTCAAGCTGAAATAAAAACATATCTCATCAACACGGTATTATTAAACATGTGACACCAACAATAGGCATGATAGACAATGGACTCACAGATCCAGAGGTAGTAGAGTCTCTTGCACATGGTGCGGCGTTGGTCTGGGATCTCGTTGAAGTCTTGGTAAAAGCACGGCTTCAGAGGAATGAAGCGCGGCAGAGGTGGGAAGTTGTTTTCTAGGGCACACACACACGGATATGCAACACGTATGCAACTTACGACGGGCCAAACATTGAACATACGTACACATACAATATGACTTTCTTTTGGTTATCATTCTTTACATGGGTTTCAAGTTGTGTAGATATTCAGAACACTGTTATTATACATCCATACATCCAGTTTAATGGAAAGCATCAATAGTGTTAATATTATTATCTCACTGTTGTGCTTACCTGCCATTGTGTCTATCAAATATTTCTTCTACTTGTGGAAAAGGACACTTGCGTCTTAAAGCGGTTTATAGGATGAAACTGCAGAGAATGACACGATGGTTACCTGACCACATGACCCAGTAGTAAACATGACACAGCCTTACATATGACATAGCACACATATATGCATATAACCTACTTTATTTGGTCGACATTTCATCCTTCCTTTAGGCAATAACACAATACGTACAACTATACACGTAATCATTTTGATGCAGCCATTTTTTTGATAATTATTTAAGAAAAGAAGAACTCAAAATAGAATCCATGACATAGACATTATGGCCTTCTCGCCAAGAACAGATGTATAGACTATTGAAATAGAGGGGTTATCATCATTATGCCCACTGACATATATAGGCCTATACCACTATATTGTGATCCCAACTACAATGTTAAAAAAAGAGCTTCGAATAATCGCCCAAATCGAGTGGAGTGATGTAGGCTATGTAGCCTATCCTACTACAACCACAGGCTACCAAGGACATCTTCATGTTCAGTGATCGGACGAGTGATCTGCCACCACACGATGAAGAGCTATACATTTTAGATCATGGTTGTTGAAGGATGATCGTTTCATAAATAAATGAATGTATTTCAAATGCATTTTGCCGACAGCATTGGCTGTCGTGATGCTGCATCGGGATACAGGGCATCAATGGAGAAGCGTCCTTCAAGAGGAGAACAGCCTACGACCGAGGATGCACAGCCTTTGTAGGCTTAACAAATCAAGCTCTTGCATTCTGCCACTCGGTCTCGAATGTAGGCCTATGATTAATAATAATAATAGTAATAATAATAATAATATAGGATTGCCACAACCAATTCGTTCGTGCACTTGAAATCAAGTCTAGGCCCTATAATTGCAACCATTTAAAAAATGCATCTTCTTACCTAAATGAATCCGCGATCGGGTGCTAGAATGTTTTTTCGGGTTGGATTTGCATTCTATGCGATGATTTGCAGGGAAAACACATTCGGTGTAAAATGTCTCGAATCTCGCGTCCGCTGAGTCTGTTCCTGCGCGGAATGGATGAGTACGACGGTCACGTGACGTCAGGCTTTCTCTCCGTACGCATCCCCCCC
>OMKN01020521.1:1236-16490 GCA_900302345.1 Melanonus zugmayeri
TTCAGTGATTCCATTGCACTTTGAGTAGTAACAGTCACAGGAAAACGCTTTCCACATTGCCAAATGTTGTGTTTGAATCTGTGAATAGACATTTTCATGTAAATATCCTGAAAGAATAACATAAAATAAAAAATAAAATTTCATGTCATTTACCTCTCCACCTCTGGAATTTTGTTCTCCACTACATTTGCAGCCTGGTTGAGGGAGATGACCACCACATTACTGCCGCTGACACTCCCCTGCACCTCCACCTGAGGGCAGGACAGAGAAGCATGCTGCTTATCTGCACATTAACTTTGCTTCATTTATTTCCGTGATTCCTAGAAGCTTGTACATGATTACTCAGGAATGTTGCCTCACATTGAGATTGAGAAATTGATTGCTGCATCACTCCAGTGCTGTTGCTGTACACACACACACACACACACACAAACACACCTTCACCCTCGTCATGGCATTAAGTCCACCAGGATCCGTGGCTCTCACTTCCACCACGGCGGACTGTCCCGCCAGTGCTTCTGCAGACACCACGTAGAGAAGTCCAGAGGAGTTATCCACGTCAAAGTAGGGGCTGGCTGTCAACAGACTGTAGAGCAGCTTTCCCTGGTCACCGATGTCGGGGTCTATGGCCTGGCACAGGTGAAGGAGGAAAGGGGAGTTCAGATGCATAGCGATGGAGAGTGTTGAGAAAGGAGTGAGAGGAAAATGTGTAGCCTGGCTTCCAGGTCACATGAATTGCATATTACGTTATTTTTCTGCACTTTGATGACAATCAATGCTTTGATGACAATCATGCTCAAGATCCATGGGGACTGGATCCAGGATTAAGAGGAAGGTTACTTCTTCTGAGTAAAAATAACATTGCTTTTAAATGAAAGCTATATAGGTTTCCCTTCACTATAGCACTAACTGATTGAAAGACTTCCACAGCAGCCCAGATAACTTAAGCCTCTTGTATAGATACTCTCCTAGATGTGAAACTGTTTTTTCGTTTTTATAACTTGATGACTGAAATTAACAATCATAAGACCGTACCATAAGAACGTAACAACAAAATTGATCTTAAATGTTTTAAAATGTATCCCAAGAAATGTATCCTAGAAAACAAAAAAATGGACCCCTTAACCTTCACTGGTCTTTTGTTATCATTCAACATCTAGTTAGATGTAGTTTAGATTATGCCCGATAGTTTAATTTAACAATTACAATGGTAGACAAAAATGCTCTCGGGATAACGGGCAGAAAAGAAAATCCAGAAATGGATGAGTAATCAAGAGACTTTACCTGGACAGAGACAACGGGGGATTTGTAGGAAGCAATGCTGAAGATCTTGGCCGTGTAGCTGTCACTGACAAACCGGGGATCCTCATTCACATCCACGACCTGCACACTGACCTGAGAGAGACAGAGCTGTCTTTGGGGGCACTTAAATATCTCAATATTGTGTCTTAAACATATTATCATTATCATGCTGCAAAAATATTAGTAGTGTGGATTTGGAAGATCGAGCAGTTTGTTATGTCTCTAATGTAAATATAGAGAAAATGGCTTAAACCCTTTTTTCGAATGAGATCAAAGAAATGAAATGGAACGTACCATTGTGGTGGCTGATGTAGGGGGGACTCTGGTGTCTACTGCTTCCACTTCCAAGATGTACCACTCTTGGCTTTCCTTGTCCATAGCTTTGATGGCCACGATGGCCCCATTAGCATTGATGGAGAACATATTAGTGTGTGTGACCAGCGTGTAGTTGATGTTGTAAAGGTCGTTTCCCGGATACGCTGTAACCACCCCCACAGCTGTTCCCTCTGGACGGTTTTCAAAGAGTGTGAAGTTGTAGGAAGAGCTATCAAAGCTCACTCCCTCCACCAGAGAACTCGTTCTCAGATGGATGACAACGGAGGCTGAAAGAGCAATTTTCATCAATATAAAAACACACTTGTATGTTTGCTGCTATTGAATCATGGAATAAAGCTAAGAGCATAATCCTTGCAAACCCTCCCTGCCACCACATATACTATTTTACCATAATAAATTCATTTTAACATTTTACTTAAAGGTGCTGGGTAAGATTTTGGAGGTGTAAAGAGAGGGAGAGACCAGAAAAGAGCAAAAGAGCAAGATTTTGAAAAACATTTAAAATAAACAACCAAAAAACGTCCTCCCTCTCTGCTCCCTCTCTTCCTACGTTTCTACGCCATTGAGAAGTGTTGCATTCACACACCTGTGATTGACAGGCAAGATGGATTCCCCGAACCAATCAGGGAAGAGATGCCCTGATTGGTCATAGATTAGCCGGGAGCATACCGAGGCAGGCGCAGTGAACCAGAAACAGATATTCTCATTTCACTCACTAATAGCTGACGGATGGCTATGCCATTTCTATTAAATTACATTCAAATAGCTCTGAAATCTTACCTACAGCATCTTTAGTGATATCGCTAAACTGAGAACTGACCTGTTGAGTTGAGAGGAGGCTGGCCTTGGTCTTGGGCAATGGCCGTGAGTGTTATTGTGGTGTCCTTGGTAACGCTGGCAAGGTCTGAGGCCAGGGTCACTGCCCCGGTCTCACTGTTTATTGATAGATAGGGATGACCTCCTGCAGAGAAGCTGCAAAACCAGCAAATAAACTAAATGTATGAGTCATACCAAAATAAATCATTTGCTATACAAAAAAACATGTTTGCAACACAACTTTGATAGATTTATTATAGGTTTAAAAAACAAACTTAAAAAACAAACAATCTGTTTTCATCAATAGCCTTCATCACTTCTGAGACCAATGTCTTCCAGCTAGCTGTTGGAGCTCGGGACACGTTAAAGGGAACCTGGTGGCAGGTCCGGACACGTTAAAGGGGACCTGGTGGCAGGTCCGGACACGTTAAAGGGGACCTGCTGGCAGGTCCGGACACGTTAAAGGGGACCTGCTGGCAGGTCCGGACACGTTAAAGGGGACCTGCTGGCAGGTCCGGACACGTTGGTTGCTCCCGAGCTGCCATTGTTTGCTGCATCCATCGATCATGGGTTGGATCCAATTCAGGTCTCATTCTCTACATAATTCCTTTTTGTGCTTTATTTTTGTTTTGTGTGTGAGAAAAGCAAAAATATTGACATATATTATGATGCGAGAAGCCTACCAACCTGTAAGTGATGAGTGAGTTTTTCCCTGCATCGTTGTCCGTGGCCAACAGCCTCAACACCAGGTCCCCTTCTTTGGCATCTTTCACCAGGATGCTCTTTCTGTACATTTCTGCACCAAACTCTGGCACGTTGTCGTTGATGTCTGTCACACTGAGTCTGACGGTGGTGAAGTTCTGGTGATATTGTACAGCAAGCCATGGTGATGTTTGATTGGCTTCACATTGGTTAGAGCAACATGATGTCACTTGTCTTTATCCACCAATCAGAGATCAGATCAGATCAGCTTGTCTGCTATTCTAACTATTCTATTCATATGCATGTACATGTTAGAATAGCAGACAAGATATATGCATTATATCTTGAGAAACAAAGCATGCCAGTGGTCTACTCTAGCTAATAAACAACGCCAATGATAGAGATAATTAGAATCATATGCAGCACAATGTACAATGTATCTTAAGCACCCAAGGTGTGTGCAGGTATGTCTGTCTTACACCATTTTATTGATGTACATTCCTGTCATTTCTGTGAGCTATAGCACATTGTCTTCATACCTCTCTCTGTGGCGTTCCTTTGTCAGAGGCCAAGATGATGATGTTATACAAGTCCCTGCCCTCCCGATCCAGAGGTCCCACAACCAGCAATGTGCCATCCTGCAAAAAACACACACATCACACATGTCTACCAAAACACACCATAGAAATCGACACTTTTTAAATGAATCGGTATTTCAAATGTGAATAATATGAATGAATGGAGGCTTTAAGGCAAATATCAGTGACAGGCTTTCATACAGAAACTACAATTACTTTAATTCGTAGATATTTTACTACAAATGGCTATGACAAGATTTTGAAGTTGATGTTTCATAAATTATGAGAACACTCATAATTATATTCATACTCATGTCTTCAGCAATACCGAATAGCTGACTTTTAAAACAGACTAGAAACAGATTAGACGAAAAGACGAGATGTGTATAAAGGCAAAGATGTGGGAAGTAGTTGGAGATATTTAACAGAGAGTTGTCTTGCCTTGACGGTTGTGAAGCCATCAATCAGAGTTCCAACTTTGTGGTTACAAATACAACTACAAAACACAGTACTTTCCTGTGTCTATAACACAAATACAGCTCAAAACTACATGTCGAGCTCATTTAGATCTCACCTCTCTGAGTGTGAAGAGTGGGTTAGGTGATAGGAAGGACAAGGTGACTTCCCCATTGGGGCCGGCGTCTTCGTCGGTTACCCGGATGGTATGGATCTCCCCCGGGGCGGCGTCTGAATAGTGGCCCTCTGGGACCTGGAGGTCCTCTGGGAGGGCTTGGAACTGAGGGGTGTTGTCGTTATAGTCCAACACTGTAAGGTTGAGCTGTGCGGTGGCACTCAGACCAGAAGTAGGTTGGTCTACTGCTATTACCTGAAGGGAAACAAAATAAAAGAAAAAATCATAGGGATTCAACAGAAAAAAATCCTCAATTATAAGGATTCTCCTCTCAAGGATAGTTGAGAGTATGTTTGTTTTAGAAAAAGTGATGGATGACATGAACAAAAAAAATCCTTTTGTCCTTTAATCCTTTTAGGTACTACTTGGCAAAATATCTGTTTCACAATTTCATACCTGCAATAGGTAACTGTTGCGAGTCTCTCTATCCAAGGTGACGTTGCTCCTCAGGAAGACCATTCCTTTTTTGTCGATGTCAAAGGTGTCACTTGTGAAAATGAAGTGACCATTGGAGAACCCACCCTGTAGTAGAAAGAAAGGTATAAGAGACCTGGGTCAATGTAGTCTATTAGGATGTGTTAGTGTTCGGCCAGATAGGCTAGACTGGATACAGATTTCATATTCATAACAAACATCCACTTCTTCAAAAATGTTACATAATTAAACCACACTGCATGGTATAATTGTGATATGGAAGCTGAGCTAGCGATTACCAGTATGAAACAATAGTGAAATACAGTGAAACAATAAATACAGTGTCATATAGACTGTGACATTTGCTTTTTTTGGCAATACCAAAACTCTAAACCAATCAGAAACAGTAATTGTAATAACCTAAAGATCACACTATCCCTCTAATGTCATTCCAACATGTTCTGAAAGGGGTCAATAAAGTAGGATCTCTTAACTGATATATTTCATAAAGTACAAAAAAAGTCAAAAGGTCACAAAGTACAGTGCCGTGCGCGTGTTTCTGACCTCATCTCTGTCAGTGACGTCCAAGGTGAGGATGTGTGCACCACTGGGCAGGTTCTCGAGCACAGCGACATCGTAGCGGTCATGGCTGAACACTGGAGGGTTGTTGTTCACGTCTCCTACCCTTATGACCACGGTGCTGTTTCCTACCAGAGCGGGGGTTCCCCCATCGGCAGCCTGGACCGTGACTCTGTACATCTTGGCCACGCTGTAATCCAAAGTCTGGGCAAGCCGCAGAACACCGGTGGAGGCGTCCAACTCAAACACAGCTGGCGTGGAAGAAGGACTTTGCAGGAGAATACTGTACGTCACTCTACCGTTTGGCCCAGCATCAGGGTCCACCGCCGATAGAGTGAGCAGCGTGGTTTCCACCGATGCATTTTCTAAGACGTCCACATAGAACTCCATTTTGGGGAACTCGGGGGCGTTGTCGTTGACGTCAGCAACTAGCACCTGCAGGGTGGCAGAGGCCGACCTGGCTGGCCGCCCCTGGTCTCGTGCCACTACCAGCAGAATGAACTCTGGATCGCTCTCCCTGTCCAGTTGAGCAGCGACCCTTACCTTTCCAGACTTGGGGTCGATTGAGAATTTTCCTTTACCCCCTTCCAAAGAGTAGCGGATGTCCCCGTTGAAGCTGTCGTCTTTGTCTGTGGCAGGCACAGCAACAACGTTGTCTCCCACATCTATGTCTTCTGGGACTCGTGAAATAATGGAAGTATAAACAAATTCAGGATTGTTGTCATTGACATCTGTGACTTGAACTTCCACGACCGCATGGTCGGTATTATTGACATTGTCAGAGATAGAAATGTTGACGGAGTAGTTGTGTGGGGCGTCGTCATAGTCCAGATTCGTTATGGAGGTGAAAATGCCATCCGGTGAAATTGCAAACTTGTCCGTTTCGGTCACAACTTGGAGAATAGGAGGAACCTCTAAACCCAATGCGAGAAATGTGACCTGCATACAGAAAAACATTGTAGCTACAAAATGTTGTGGTGGGTAGTGATGTGGGTACCACAAAAGCTTAGACGTGGAATAAACTATTTACTTTGAAGATGAAAACTAGCTCAACGTAAATGGACAAGTCATTGTCCAAGTAACTGTAGGGTTAGTTATTTTTATTATTAGCATAAACCTTCAGCAATACTTGGTGGTTGCCTCATTTTTTAAATGAGGCAACCTACTATGGTAACATCTCACTTGTGCGTGAGAAAAACATCATTACAGTTCTGTTTTATGGTGGTAAAGGTTGGCAGTGAAGTCGTAAATTCTAATCAGGACTTGACACATCATAATCAGTAAAGGAAAATCATCTTCCAGTAAAGGAAGATGATCTCATACTGCCACATAGCCAGACAGCCAATTTAAAACTCAAAGTCTGAGGACATTTTACAGAAACTAAATCGCATATGTTTGAAACATAATAGCAAATATTTGGAGACACAGTGGACTGCCATCACAGTGATGTTTTCTCTAACATTCAACATTCAAATATGTGCATATCAAAAAATAACCTTGGGATTTCTGAGTTCTCTTTATCAATCAAATCCTTTAGATGCCTATACCCCATTCCCTTCAATTGGTGGTTAGGAAGATACTGTGTAAAATAAAATATTTGTGAAGAAACATACTTTCAAGATCACAACTCCAGGGCCTTGTTCTTCTTTTATGGTGCCACTGTAGGTTTTCTGTGTAAACTGTGGTTTGGAATCTCCCAGAACTAAAATGTCCACCTGTGTAAAAGAGGAACGAGACACTACGCCCCCTAGAGGGGAGAAGAGAAACAATAGTAGTGTGTACTTAAAGGGATACTGTAGGGAATCTGTAAATAAGCGTTTGCCTGTCTTACAGTAACAGCACAACAACAAACTACAATCTTGTTGTTGTGTTGTTACTGGTACTCGTTTTGAATAAGCGACACATTGGAAATCTTTGGACAGTAATTAAAAGTGTATTTCCTCACATGAACAGGAGCTAGGCTACTGTAACCCTGCAAGTCAATGGAAGCGGCTAACGGAAAGCAAACGCTATCCCAGTGAACTCCCCTTCTGGAGACACAATGATGTATCTGGAATTAAACAACTCTTCTAAATCTGGGTAAGACAGGCAAACGCCAATTTACAGATTTGTCAGAGTATCCCTTTAATAAGATTAGTTCAAAAAGAAAATTATACCAAGTAAACAATTATTATTATTATTTGAAAAAGTGGGAGGATATGGTAGGAGGTGTACTGGAAATGTTTGTCTTTGCTCACAAAAAGGGTTTTGGGGTCGGTCATCGTGGTAGGTTTTAATTATTATTATTATAATTATTTTTAATTAGCGCTTAATAAGTAAAGTAAAATAGTAGTATCTTAATGGTAACTTATTTCCCATTAAAAAAAAACTTTAGATGTACCATCTCTGGCTGTGACGAATAAAGAAAATTCCAAAATCTTATCCTCCATGAGTGGAATAGGTTTCTTCAGAGTTATCTCGCCACTGTTGCTATTGATAGAGAAGTAGCCATCTTTGTTTCCAACGTCAAGGGAGTATGTGATCTCTCCATTTTGACCTTCATCTGAGTCTTCTGCTTTGACCTTTGAAGAGTATCATAACAGATCAAAAAAGCATGCCGTCATTATTCATGAGTTTGTTACTCACTCAAATGCCAGCGGGAATTTGACTAAACAAAATCATCCAAGGGTAATATCTCTGATTTTATGTTTAAAACATTTAAGCTGTAGCTTTGTAAATCAGTTACTCCAGGATCTGTGTTGTTCAAAATATGTTAAAAGTGGATTATTGGGAGTTTAATCATTGTCCTTGGCCTATACCTAGTACAACTTAGACTTGACTATAGCATTGATAGGATCTTGAACTCTTACCTGGACCAATAGCATTCCTACTGTTTGTTCAGTCAACCTTACAGTGTATAATGCTTCAGTGAATTCAGGACTGTTGTCATTCTGATCCAGAAGAGTCACATTCACGTTCATCCTTGCAACTTGGTTGGGGGGATCAGACTCAATGGCTGTCACCTTTTTAAAATGTAAAAAAGGAACATCTTATACAAGCCAGAAATGCCATGCGGTGCAGCAAACAGTATCCAGACTCTTGAGTCTGGACTGCTGAGTGTCACGTCAAAGCATGCCATGTCAAAATGTGATGTTAATTCATATTTCAGATAGATAGGAGGATGTTCATGTTGTTATTATGGCCTCGTGTGGAGCTTTCTCATACTGTACATACGATAGATCCTATTCCACAGCAAAACAACAAAACAAAAGTGATTCCTAAAATACATTCAAATGGAACTGTGGCTAATCTAGATTTTTAACCTGAAAAATGAAGCTTTGTTGTGATTCCCGGTCCAGCGCGGTGGAGTTCTTCACCCTCACAGAGCCGTCGGAGCTCACGGAAAAGGGAGATGATTCTGGAACAATACTCAGGTTTCCCAAAAAGCCCCCCTGACGACGAGGCATAGGCAGATGCAATATTGTTTGATCAATCAATCGATGATATTGGCACTGAGCACTTTTCAAAATAGCTTAAAAGACCATGTGTGGGGTTACGGGTTTTGTTTTTTGTGGGACTGATCTGCACAAACCTACCTGGTCGGCGTCGGTGACCGTTGCCATGAAAACAACAACATCTACAGGAGAGTTCTCCAAAATGGTTACAGAGATGCTTGGCCGATTGAACACCGGCGCGTTGTCATTTACGTCTTCGATGGCAACAATCACTACCGTATCAGCTGTCTTGGAAGGGTCGTCGGCCTGGCCAGCCTGGGAGAATATGGAGGGAGGAGAGGGGTTGAAATTTGTCACCGTAATGAAGAATCGAAAACAAATGTCAGCTCTATAAGTCAGCCATTGGCACTGTTAGACGTACAGTAAAACTAATGATGAACCAGATGATGGGGTCAGAAATAAGACTTCAGTCACCGGGTTATAAAAGCTTAATAAGAGTGTGACGCACAATGCATCACAGTTCGAGATGCAATGGCAGGCTTGATCCCTGTATATCCAGTATTACCGCCACCGACCGTGATGACACCCATCACCAAAGTGTGTTTTAGACAACAGCGTAACATCATGAGCCGGATGAGTCTGTGGCTGAGATACCTTGATGCTGACAGTTATCATGGTGCTGCCCAGCTCCTCTCTGTCGATCGGCGTTCGCAAAGACACGACCCCACTGCTGTTGTCCATTCTGAAGTGGTCGGCATACTTGGATGGAGACACTGAGCATGTTTTCGTTTAGCATGATGAATTCAACTGTTAGATTAGATTAAATTAACACGTTACATACAGTATATTTATATATATACAGGTATATATAGTTTACCTTCTGTGATTCTGTAAACAATAGCCGCATTGATCCCAGTGTCTCCATCCTGAGCCTTTATGGCCTCAGGTGTTATACGATGAAACAGACCTATCTATAACAAAAGAGTAAAAACATTTAAATTGCACTGCTTTCACATGACACACCTTTCTTGTCTCACTTTTACCTTTTATTTTTGCAGCAATCCAGAAGAGATTACACTCACATCATGTGTGTGTGCCCTTCATTACAATTTAAATTCAATGTAATAAAACACCTCTTTATCTGAGGCTCTTTGTAAGAGAGATTTACTGACAAACCTGGTTCTCAGGAATTGAAGCCTGGTATAAGTTGTGGTTGAAATACGGGTTGAGATTATCAACGTCCTCAATGTTGATGATCACCGTAGCTTGATCAAACAGACCTTGCACGTCCTGTACACACACACACACACATTGTGTAGAAATGTAGGAACTGTATCCCATGTATCATCATGCTGCAAGTAATTTCCACTTGATGAGCTCTACTGTACACACACACACACACACACATTTCACCATATCCATGATACAATTACCTGGGCCTTCACAGTGAAGGTGTATCGAGATTGTGAGTTGTAATTCAGGCGCCTTTTCAAAATAAACGCCCCTGAATCAGTGAATGTAAAGTCTTCTGAAGATGGGGACTTATGAGAGATAGAAAAAAGATTGTCAAGATATGCAAAAAGACTGTCAAACAAAGTAATAACACAACTGCACATTCCCCCTTTTTTCTCAAAATCCATTTTTTTCAAATTGTCTGTTGTACCTCAAGTAGATTCACTATTTTGAGAGATTTTAGATATTTTCTCCCAGTTTTTGGTGCAAATGCTCAAGTTCATGTTCACGTTATTTTAGTCATCAATGTGATGTCAACACCGCTTCCCTAGCCAACTGCAACTAAACACAATGAATACAATGAATCAACACAAATAAGAAGGACAAAATCTTACCAGGAGAGAATATGTCACCCTGTTATTGAGTTCGGAGCTGTCCTTATCTATGGCTTCAACTTGAGAAACCTCAGTGTTAACAGACAGTATCTGAGAAAAAAGAGCCTGGATGACTTACGGAGCCAATGAAACTCAAAAACATGATTTTATTTTGTATTATTGTGTATTATATTGTACAAACCATATCGAGTTGAATAAGTCATGAACTATATTTCATGTGCTATTTACTGGGTCACATTGTATTTGCTTGTTTATTCATTTGAGTATATCAGTCTGTGAAATGGCATGAACAGTGCCAGGAGTAGGAGTTTGATTCCTACCCATGCTAAATAAAATAGATTATAGTTTTGACTTTCAAATGTTGTTCATAAGATAACAAGTGGCTGTAGTAATAATTTCTTTAACTTTTGTGATACCATAAGCCATGAATATAAACTCTCATGTTTCTACTTCAATTCTACTTCAATTCCAATAGATTACCTCAGATATTGTTGTGTTGTACAGCTCTTCTGTAAATGCAGGTGCATTGTCATTCACATCATTGACCTGTAGGGTCCGTCTGTTTTCGAACTATAGGAGTAAAGAGCATTTCTTTAAAAGATGTTTATTCTTTTCCATATGGCAAATACAGGAACTTCTTACTTACATACCTTATCCATTGTATCATCACACATGAGGGCGTAAAATAATCCCCCAGTCTGTAAAACATGAACGGTATAAAATGTTTTATAAGGAGTATAAACTGATGATATTCCCCACAAACATTCCCTTTACCTACTTCCTTGTGTCTGTTTATCGTCAATTCACAGCTGAACCATCCATTTGTCTATATTATATCTATATAGTATATCTAGTGTATCTATTTTCAGCCATACATTTGCTCCCAATCCCCAACTCCATCATGAATTTAAGTTATTATTGGACAAATCAATAGTAGGGTTTTTTAATACTTTGTAAAGACCTGTAGCCACCAAGTAATTGATGCATTTCCACCATCTATCCATCCATTCATTCATCCACCGCGCATTCAATCTTCAAACTCACTCCATCAAAAAACTCTGCGTCCAACGGCTTCTGGGTGCGGACTGTGGCCTGTGTCTGTCCAACCACAAAGCTCAGTTCCAGGAAGTCGAGGTGCTCAGGGAACAAACCAGAGTAAGCTACCAGGGACACACTGCTGCCCGCTGTGATCCCGGTCACTAGCTCTATATCTCCTGTACATTTTAAACATACATGCATTCAACATGCTTGGCACATGCAATTCAATAGATGTTATCAGATTATTCCCTACCATAGCGTTCACTTACTTAAAAATATTCATTATTATCATGTATTTAAATTGTAATTACTGTGTCACTATGTAAAACTATGTGCATATGTGATGCTTCACTAAATCATATTTGATTATTACTGACAAATAGATAGGGAAGATATTCATGCAATGGTTGATTAAATAATATTAGACACCAAATGAAATTTGACATCCAAATCTAATAAACATATCTCCCTCTACAACAACTTGTCCAAGCTGGCTGGCTTCACATTTCAACCAATACGCATATCTACCATATCTACAGGATAACAGCTAGT
Organism: Melanonus zugmayeri; assembly: GCA_900302345.1. Taxonomy (NCBI): domain Eukaryota; kingdom Metazoa; phylum Chordata; class Actinopteri; order Gadiformes; family Melanonidae; genus Melanonus; species Melanonus zugmayeri. The sequence goes on from OMKN01020521.1 coordinate 13,466, forward strand.
TAACTTTATTGTCTTTTATATGATCCAATCACCAATTCTACTTAATAAATAAACCACATTGTACCTGTATAGTTCTCATCCACATTGCCCAGATTGGAATCTGAGCCACTCGCACAATTTATGATTGTAGTACCTTTAAAAGAAAAAACAAAATCACACAGCTACACACAGACATATTCATAGACGATATAGAAGATTTTACTTTCTTTGGTGGTTTTGAGGGTTTGTTAGGATGTATGGATCAAATATTGTGGACTTGGGACATGACCTATCAGCAGATGTAAGAAGAATAAGATGTAGAAGAATTTGAAGAAAAAGAAGCAAATATTATTGCTGTTTCAATCACAGCTTCTTGTGAACAGAGCAGGCCTACTACAGCTGGTGGACGGTTGGCTCCAGTAATATAATCCACTAATATAAGGCTAATATGTGGAGTATTGAGTTAAGGAGGGCAAATGCCTTGAGCTTTAGATCAATTTGTTGATCTCTTTGCAAGAAACCACAACTGTTGATGTAACTGATACTGAAAATGTAACTGAAAACGACTGCATGAATAAAATGTGGACTGATTGAGGAAACATTGCCTTTTGCCTCTTAATGAAATCCTAGCGCTACCCCGGATCCTGTCAACTCTCAGATCCGCCCCTGTTACATACCATCTATACATGATCTATACAATATGATATACCATCTATACAAACCTATTCATGATATTAACCTATTTTCCCACAACCCATTGTTGCCAATCTGTGCAATAAAAGTAAAAGTAAAGTACTAAATGGGTCACCACACTCACCTATTGGACTGCCAGAAACATCCTTTACACCAACAGAGAAAAAGAGAAGATATAGCCAAAGCAGCTCCATACTGAAGAGACGTACAGCTCTCTTCTGTCTACCAAAACCACCTGATGATATGCATCAGGGAGGCTCTGCTAACCCTTGCCCCTGCTGCCTGCCCACCCATCCCCACTTTATGATATGTTGTTAAGTTTTATAGCCAGGGCACGTTATTCAAAGCTTACGGTCAATCAATCTGAGCTCTGACTTTGATTTCCATTGAAACCATGTGGAGAATGACTTTTTAAAGTAGAGTGGCCCGCGTTGGGCCTCCTGGTCCCGATCCAGTCTCCAGTGATTTAGTGACGAGCGGTAGGGTACATGTTGAGCACATCATGTGCTTTACCCTGGTTTTCACTGATAAGAAATATTGCCCTCATGTGTACACAACCGGCTTACCGTAACCATCATCCTTTTCAGTTGTAGAGGAAGTTACATTCATTTATCTAAAAAATAGTATACAAGGTTAAAAAGAGTCAGATTCCATGGTGCCTTTAATAATTATCTCACGTTTCTGTTGACTTGTGTTGTATATATCTTGCTTTATATGTTTAAATAGCTGTTTAAGTAGTCTTGTAAGCACTTAACTAATCAAAACAATTACATTTCATGAGCTTATATATTTCTCGACGCTATTTTCAGCTGTTTTTGGAAGCTTGGGCGTGTAGCCCTTACATTTAGTTGTTGCACTAATAATGTCATTAGATTCTTCTCTTGTTGCCTTACCTGGAAGTCACTTTGTATAAAAGTGCAATGTTGTACGTAATGAAGGGAAGAATCAGTGGCTGAGAGTGGCCTTTATAGGAGGAACAGTAGTTGGAAAGACATCATTACTCAAGAAGAACACATGTCACAGCATGATTCAAGAAGTCTTCCGGAAAATTCACACACACACACACGCGCGCGCGTCTGATGACTTCTTCAAGAAACACTGCAGTAAAGTATCGGGGTGCAAGCATCACTTTCAGCATGACAAGGTTCCCATGGCAATAAAGGAGTGCAATTCCACCTGTGTTCATTGGCTCATTTGACTTACCTGTGTACTTAAGTTGTACTTAACTCACCTGTCTACTTAAGTTATCAGTTGTTTTATATACTATATATGTATATATATAATAATAATATATATATAATACAATATTATATATATATATATATATTATATTACATTATAATCTATTTTTTTTAAAGGTCAACAAAAGATAAAACAATAGTTCTGCACTGTATTAAGTTGTGATTTCTAATAACATAATTTCACATTAAACATAATTTATAACATATGCATTAATTACTTAGCCGTGATATAAGTAAGATAATGTACTGGAGCAATTGAGTTATGGAAAATAACCACACTTCCAGGGGGGTTAAACGGTAGCATCCCCCTGTCATGTGGTTATTTAACTCACTTGCTCCAGTGCATATAGGCTAAGTCTATATGTATAGAGCTAAAGAGAGAAAGAAAAGATAAAAAGTTAAAAAGCTGAACAGTAGTTGTACAGACAGAAACGAAAGACAAAGATAGAAAGGAAGAACACAAAGAATATGGTAAAACACTATTCAAATTGTCAAAATGATGGATGAATAAAGTATAATTACAATGGCGAGTTGTATTATTTGTAAACTAATTAATTAAACGTATCCCTCGATATAGGGTATTTCAGAGAAGCGCCTCATTAACTTTTATAGATATTAGTCTCTCCAACTTGCTAGATCGCTCAGATACATACACTTGAACGGGTGAGTCCGGCTATTGCAGATGATAGCCAGCAGATGGCGCTGAAGGCAAGGGCACACACACACACACACACACACATACACACACATACACACACCTGCACAGCTGCATTTCAATGGCTTTTTTTTCTTTTTTTTAACACGCTTTCCAATATTGGGGGGACGCATGTATGAATTGTTGACCTTTTTTTAAAACTATATATAATATAGTTTATATATTATGTTATTATATTATATTATATTATATTATATTATATTATATTATATTATATTATATTATTATATTATATTATATTATATTATATTATATTATATTATATTATATTATATTATATTATATTATATTATTATTTATATTATATGATCACCTTACAAACAAAACACAAACACAGGCAGACACATTGGAAAGAATCAACTAAAAAACAAATTGGAATGCTATCTGGCCCTAAACA
>OMKN01020531.1:1887-13062 GCA_900302345.1 Melanonus zugmayeri
CCGGGACCCCGCCTCGACTGATCCTCCGCGGAGAGACGTCTCCCGTGGGCGCCCCGGCGGAGGCGGCTTCTAGAGGCTTTCTAAACTCCGAGTAGCGGGGAGCGTCTCCTGCGCCGTTAAGTCGACTCTCCTCCCGGGCCCGCTACGTCTCCCTTGTCTCTATTGATTCTGCGGTTCTGTCTTTGAAGGAGGAATATCTGGTGGGGAGGTCGTACGGAGTGCCGCGCCGTGAATGTATGATTACCTCTACCTGGTTCTCCCGAGGAGAAGGGGACCGCTGTAATACATGTAAAATAGATGCAGCGATTCTTGTTCTTTTAGCCGGAAGGACGTCTTTCCGCCGCCATGTATTTCTGTATTCTTGTCAAGGTTTCAGGACTTGTTGCAGCCATACGTGAGGGTTTGGATACACGTGTTGCATGGATATGAAGCGGTGTGGAGCTCACCACCTCCTCCTCCTCCTCACCTCTTCCTCCTCATCCCCTCTGTCTCCTCCTCATCACCTCTTCCTCCTCCTCTTCCTCACCTCCTCCTCCTTTCCCTCTCAGATAAAACAGAGACCTTGGGAGACCGTGTAGAATCACAGCTCTATATTTGGGATTTACATTAATTACCGGTTGGGACACATATTATATATATATATATATATATATGTATATGTATATGTATATTTATATATATATGTTGAGCTAGCGTTGATGTTGATAATTCATTGATGCTCTGACTCAGTCTAAGGAAACCAAGGGGTTGGTGGTCAGAAACCTGAATGTAAAATAAGTCCTCATGATGTCAACTATGTTCAAGATGGTGCATCTCTATCTCTATCTCTCGCTCGATTTTATTTTTATTCCAGTCATGCGAAAAGGGAATCACTTGAGAACCTGTTAAATATTCAGCATGAGCGTGCCTATTACTTATTTTTTTTAACTAATTTCTGAAAGATTAAAAGAACGTTAACACCAAAACACCCTTAAAATGTCAGCTACTTTGAGATTTGCAGTCGTTGAAAATCAACGTTAAATCCGTCGTACTGGAAAGGGTTTCTAAAACATGTTAAACCCTACATCAGTCCAAGATGAAGCCGTATAAAGTTTATCTTGAATCTGGATGTGTTGGCGCTCTAATGAGGATCGTCTGCACAAGGCAAACATTAGAGACCTGTGCAGCCCTCAGCGGACCCCAGGGACTGCAATTAGCGATTAGTGACATCACAGATGCACAGAACCTGGAGATAAATAACCCAGAGTTAACCCCCCTCCTGTGTCTCCTAATGGATCATTCCTGTCGTTACTTAATCACCCCCGGGCTAATATCCGCTTAATTAACGCTTCATTAACGACTTCATTCTGGACGATGCATTCCCTCGGTTGTCACTGGTTGATTCGGGATAAAACGTCCGCCCGGTTCATGGCGAGTTAATTCCTTTGTCCTTAAATACGCGGGTTCACTCGGGTTAGGATGATTGGACGGCGCCGACTGATTTGTTTAACGGTGCGTCGAGCGCACCTGGATGGTCTGATTTCCCATGGTGCATTGCTGTGCGAGGCGGGCGTCTGAAGTGTGTTAATCTGACAAAAGCCACCGGCTTCACTCTCAGTCGAGGCAGAGGTGGAACGCGGACGAGATAAAACGTCCCTCAAGGTGGTGGAACATGACTGATGAGCACCGCTGATTAGATAACGAGCGCCGGCTAACGCCACGCCGTGACATCAGCGGCGCTAACGAATACCATCTGAATATATTAGCGCCGCTGTAGGTGGGAGAGGGAGGTGGAGATGGAGGGAGAGGGAAGGAGAGAGAGGGGAGGGAGAGAGAGATGGAGATGGAGGGAGAGAGAAGGAGGGAGAGAGAGAGGAGGGAGAGAGAGAGAAGGAGGGAGAGAGAGAAGGAGAGAGAGACAGACAGCAGAACAGATTCTGAAAATACAACCCAAAAAAACCTCCCCTCCCTCTCTGCTCCCTCCCTGCCGTGTGATTGACAGGCATATGATAGACCAGCAAGATGGATTCATTGAACCAGTAAGATGCCCTGATTGGTCCGAAATTAGCTGTAGGAGTGGTCTGAAATCTAAACGGCTTCACACAGAGGCAGGCGATCTCACCGAGCGTTTCCTGGCTGACGGATGGTTTGGCCATTTCTAACAAATGACCCTCTTGAATCGAACTTACGGCACCTTTTAAGTGGTATTTTTAGTTTGTATTAAAACACATCCAGTAAGTGACACCAATTTAACAACGCAGTCTGAATTGCACAACGAGTTGCACAATTTGAGCATTTTAAGGGCCTCGAATCCTCTGCTTTGCTTTATTAAGAAATCATTCCTTCGTCTGCTGTCAAATTAGTGGTCGGATTCGGTGGTTTTCTTATTTGATTGAGAGGTCAGAGCTCAGCACCCAGTCTACATTTCTCAATTTGTGGTCGGAGTATAAGAATTAATCAAATTACTTCTGAGAATTGCTTGAAAAACAGGCTGGGAATGAATTGGAAGATGTCCAATCTGGTTCTAAATGTCATATATCAATATATATGAACAAATGACCCTCTTGAATCGTACCTACAGCACCTTTTAAGTGGTATTTTTAGTTTGTATTATTATACATACATTATATTATACATATTATAACACATCCAGTAAGTGACACCATTTTAACAATGCCTGAATTGCACAATGAGTTGCACAATTTTAGCATTTTAAGGGCCTCGGTTTGGACAGCTTGCTCCCCGTTATCCGACGTTTCCAAACGGCTTTGCAGGCCAAGGACAAGAGGCTCAGGATGTTGACTCTTGACATTTCAGCGCCGTCGGTGTGAGTTGGCTGCGTCTTTCCCTTTTGTCTCCCAGAGTAATCCCTCATCAGCAGTTTGGCTCCCCTGACATTCAGAAGGGGGGGTTTGGACGTGACTTTACAGCAGCTGTTTCACGCTAGTGCCGGAGAGTTAGGGTAGCGTAGCTCTCTAGCTATGCTGCTAACTAGCTGCGGTTCACTAGGCTAGCTGACTTTCTCCGTCGGTTTGCCCGCTTGAGACGAGACGATAGAGTTAGCACGGGAGGCTTGGGTTCACTGAACTAGCTAAATGTCGTTAAATCACTTGGCCTGCTTTAGCGCTGGACGTTCACTATACTAGCAAAGGTTCACTGGAGTAGCTAAATGGATGGTATTTATACAGCGCTTTTCTAGTCAGTGGCCGCTCAAAGCCCTTTACAACTAGTGCCTCACATACACACACACACACACACACACACATTCATACACCGACGGCGGTGTCAGCCATGCAAGGCGACAGCCAGCTCGTCGGGAGCAGGTAGGGTAAGGTGTGTTGCTCAGGGACACCTCACCCCTTGGCTAGGAGGAGCCGGGGATTGAACCAGCGACTTTCCGGTTGCCAGACAACCCGCTCTACCTCCTGAGCCACCGTCGCCCCCGAGCTAACGTTCCCCCATTGCTTAGCCTGCTTCAAACTAACACAGGAGGTAGAACTGGATTTGACTTAAATAGTTAACTAGCTATGGTTCTCCGCTTGAGGAGAGCACACTAGTTCACTAGTCAAGCTACCTTCCTCCATCGCATCCTTCAGACTAGCACAGCGGAGTTAGCGGCGTGTAGCTCAATCTGCGATACTAGTTTGTAATATAGACTCAATCTAATATAATATAGACTCGATGTTCCTCATCTCAAAATAGACTTCTATTTTCTTCTAGCCTAGTTCCTGTGTTTCTGCATGGCTTAATAATGTGTGTAATGTTTGGGTCAATGTCATCTATTACTAATGTTTGCTCCCTCCAATATTTATACGTGGATCGAATAGTTATAAGAATATATATCAGCTTAATGTCGATATCAAAGTTTAAACAGCCTGCTCATTGCTCATATCATCAGTGTTGGTGGAAAGGGCGTTGATTGCCGTAGGGTTCAGGCCTACACACAGAAATGAAACGTCTCCTTTTCATCTCTCGTCTCGTTGGGCTGTGAATTAAATAGCAGCAGTAGGTCTGGAAGATTAGGTACAGAAATGGACCAAAATGATTCAGAGCTCTGAAATATTTAATAGCAATAAAACAGTTGGATGGTTACGATTTTATTTAATTTAATAATGTTTTTAATTTCCATGTTTTTTTAATTATTATTAATTATTTTGATTATATTATATTTATTTTCTTCTTCTACTTCTTCTTCTTATTTGTATTCTTTTTTCAGATTATCACTCCTAAAGTCCACGGCATCGATGCTACAATTGAATCCTCTGCTTCGTCTGCTGTCTTAGTTAAATTAGTGGTCGGATTCAGTGGTTTTCTTATTTGATTGCGAGGTCAGCGCTCAGCGCCCAGTCTACATTTCTCAGTTTGTTGTCAGAGTATAAGAATTAATCAAATTACTTCTGAGAATTGCTTGAAAAACAAGCTGAGAATTAATTGGAAGATGTCTAATCTGGTTGTAAATATCAAGTTGGTACAAATTATATTTAGTGGATTTGTCGTTCTCCGACACTTGGTATTTCTTAACCATTCCTAATGTGTAATATGTATTATAATATGTATTATACCATTCCTAATATTAGATTATAATGCAGTTTATTTTCTCTATGAAAAGATTAAATGGATTCTATTGCATCAAATGATCTAGTCTTCACATCCATGTATAAACCCATATGAAACAGGATTGTACTATTTTCTAACCCCCCTACATGCTCATTAATGAAATGTATCTCAATTCACTGCAAGTCACTTTGTATAGAAGTATACTAAATAGTGTTTGTCAAATAGGATATATGAATCGTTGTGTCTCTGTAAATCTACATAATCTACCAATCTAAATATATCATTAAAACTGAAGATGATGCCAATATGAAGAGATCATTGTAAAATAACAGCATGCGTTACATCCGATACGCTACGCACGGCACGCTCTTATCACAATCTAGATAAATCAATAACTAAATATATTAGGATTGCAAAAACAAAGAAGAAAGAAATGATTTAACTAAATTATACATGTTAAATGCAAAAATCTGCATCATGCAGAACATTGATTGTTATGCCCAGTTCATAATATTGGGATTGCATTAAACGCTTGTATCCTGTATGTATTCTTCTATACCCTCTCTATTTTCCTGTCCCTTATTTAATTAACTTATTTTTTTACTTGATCTTTTATTGTTTTCTTTTTAGAGTATACTTACAGATGGGGAAAAAGAGCAATGAAAGGGAAATAAAATACAATAAATGATGAACAGATCCTATATGGAGGAAAAAGTCTACTTTCTATTTAGACAACTTTGCTATTTATGCCTTTTCTGGTTTATGTATGAACCACTTCCCCCAGCGTTTTGCAAAATAATCGTCTTTATTTTGTAACCTATTTGTGTAACCCAGTACCTCACACAACACAATGCATAACAACCTACAAAGGTTGTATTTTCATGCAACTCCAACAAATGTGTGGTTTGGTTGTATGTGATTACATAGTCTCAGCATGGTTGTTGAGTTTTCATTTCCTTTTAATTTGAGGTGTGATGGAGTGAAGCCTTATGTCCCAAAGGGATGAAGAGGAGGAGGAGGAGGAGTAGTGATGGAGTAACACATTTGATTCTTCCAATACATTCTCTCCATCTCTGTGATTGTGTAGTGGTCTGGTGTATTCTCCACACATCATCCCACATCTGCTCTGGGATCTCATCATTCACTTCTCTCTCTCATTGAGCCTTAACATATAATCCTTTATAGATTCCATCAAAGTATAAGATTGTAGAAGCTTTATGATACGATGCATTTCATCCTCATTTCTCTTATTTAAAAAAAGTATAATAGTCCCATATTTGTAAATATCTAAATAAATGCTGGTTTGTTAGGTCCTACAGTAGGCCTATGTGTTATGTGTGCATAAGGCTGTTCCCACCCACTGTCAGTCAGACCTTCTTGGTTTAAACCACCATAAAAAGCAATCAATTTTAGTTCCTTTCCCAATTTTAGTTGTTTAACAATGGAGTACCATGTATCTAGAGTAAATGATGCTGTTGTGTCTAGATTTACCTCTTCTTTTATACTTGTTTGAATCGGGAACTTGGCCTAGCTTGTAATCAACATTTGAAATTGATATTTGCCAATAATTGTGGGAATATTCCTTATCCTTTAGTGGTTTGGGGAGTACGGTAATTATTGCTTCCTTCCATGAGAGAGGAATAATGCCTTTAGTCGTGATCCAATTAAAAGTAGTGAGGAGTGGAGGGGTCACTCCGTCATTACTGGGTGCCTTGTTGGTTTTTAGTTTTCCTATTGCTTTCTGGATTTCATCTGTTGTTATCTTTGCTGTTATGTTCATTTTGCATTTTACCTATAGAGGGTAGGGAGTCAAGGAATGTTTTAATATCATTTTGATTTGAGGCAGATTATTGAGTGTAGAGCTCTTTGCTCTTTGAAAATATTTTTGGTTCATATTTAAGTCAAAAAATTTTTTGGATCATGCAGTTAATTTTCTGCCTGTTGTTTCCGTCATCGTCTTGCCAATAACTTGGCAGCTTTGGGGCCTAATTCATAGTAATTTGGTTTTAAATAGCTTTTGTCTTGTTTCCTGTGGGACTAGATCATTCGCTTTCTTTCTCACCTCTTGCATTTGTTGTTGTCTTTTGCTCAGTTTTTCCTTTGTTTTTGTTCCAATTGTCTTAGGTTGGTTAAAAGTGTCTTATATTGTGTTACTTTTTCTTTTTTAAGGTTACTTATAATTTAAATCAATTTTCTTCATATGACCGCTTTCAATGCATCCCACAGTATAGAAAGCGGTCATATGCATCCCAGCTATACTGTGGGATGCATTGAAAGCGGTCATATGCATCCCACAGTATAGCTGGGTCCGTCTCACCATTATTATTTTCTTCCAGATACTCTGAATATCAGCTTTGATTTACTCTACAACCGACTTATTGTTTAATATTCCCTCGTTCAATCTCCATATCTTCTCCATCTTTCTGTCTGCAACTCAAATAGACCTTCAGGTAAATGGCTCTATGATCGGACACGTCGGCTCCAATTTGACTTCCTTGTATTCTATCCCTGTTCTCTTTCTGCATGAGAAAATAATAAATGATAGAGTAAGCAGAGTGTTGCTGAGTAATGACTCAAATCTCTCCACACAGGATGAGGGTCCCTCCATCAAAAAAGCCCATTTCCTCCGTGCTTTTTTCACCCACATTGTGATGGGTTTCTTATTTCTCTTAAGATTATTTCTCTTATTTCTCTAGTTGTGTCCAGATCATAGCCCATTATCACATTAAGGTCTCCTCCACATATGCCCTCGGCTTCTACAGCAATAGTATCTAATAGTATTAAAGTGCTAATAGTATTATAGTTTATAGTATTTATAGTAAATACTTTTATCACTCATATAGGCGGCGCATATATGTTAACCAAAGTAACCATCGATTGTCCCTTTTACAACAATATATCTTCCCTCTTTATCTTTTATTTCTTTTTGTCACTCATTTGATTACATCAGATGTTAGAATTGCTGCTCCTCTTTTGGGGGTATTAGAGTGCGAACTATAAAAAGTATTTTTTAATCCAAATCTTTTCAATTTCTAGTTCTATTTGTGAGGTAAGTTTCTTGTAGGAAGTTAATCTGCGTCTTTTCCTTTTTAAGTTTGATCATAATTTTAGCTCTTGACTGACACTAAATGTTAAACCATTAACATTTAAAGACAAGTTTGAGATCTTCTTGGCCGTTTTAGGTCTATTAACATTGTAGTAACTCCTCCATAGGCTAACTAAAATATCCATGAAGTTAGTTCATGAGATTTAACCCATAAGGGGTTCATCTACCCGTACTAGACTAGGGGGGTTGAATCTGATTGGTCAGGCCAGATCCATCTTCAACTGATCGTCAAATCATATATCCTATTTTTTTTTTATATATGCGGCTCAATGATGCCTGAATTTGTGTGACTCGCGTGGTTTAAATGCTTGAAAATAATCAATTGTCTTTCAGGGTTTCCAACAGCTGTCTGTAGGCGAGGCGCAGCGCCTCCACTAAATGGCCAACCGCCTCTACACACAAATTAACTTTTCACAAGGTGACGACAATGTGCGTTCATGTCAGCATCTGCATTCAATTTGACAGAAAATATAGGCTACCATTAGCCTAACATACTATAATATAGGCTAATATAATATACAGTAATTAATATAATCACACAGTGGCCGGTCTCTGTGGAGACGGAGAGCTCTGCGGTGTTCACATCACGACCAAACGCCACCTACGAAGAGCGCTTGACTGATTACATTTTAAATAGCCTACATGTGAAGGATGCATTTCAGCCTATAGAACAAATGTGGCACTGTTGTTTCCAGCTTTGTTACCCATACTGGGGAAGGAGAATCACACAGAATATCTTCTGGTACAACATATTTATTCTTTTCATCACAGCCCTGGAATCACATCAGCAGCTATGCTACCTTTTTTTTCTCTATAGAAAGCAAACCCACAAAGAACGATGACGAGCCCCATGCGTCGCACGTCACCAAAAAGGCGTATGGCTTGACAATACTGACATTGTGTAACCTACTAGACCTAGACCAGGCCTAGAACGTGCTCTACTTTGAAACGAAAATGATTGGATAGCGCCACTGCCATCACATAAAGGCGTTATCAAACACACAATAAGGACATTTATTGAAAGCGGAACATAACAGCAAATTGCACACAGAAGACAATGAGTCAATCCCCACCACCCCCACAAAAACCCATTGTATAACTTTCCAGGTTGCGGTCCTGGTTGACCGGAGCCTTTCAAGTATGGTAGAGCCTCCGGTATCACCCCCCATGTCTTCCTCAGCCTCCAGCCTCCGGTATCATTTCCCACGTCTTCCTCAGCCTCCAGCCTCCGGTATCACCCCCCACGTCTTCCTCAGCCTCCGGTATCACCCCCCACATCTTCCTCGGCCTCCGGTATCACCCCCCACATCTTCCTCAGCCTCCAGCCTCCTCTGCACTGCTTTTCAGCCGACGTGTGTCTTGTTGTGAGAATCATAATCAGAATCAGAAATACTTTATTGTCCCTGGGGGGAAATTGCTGAAAGGTGTCTGGTGTCTGGAAACGCATGCCTTCCCCCCTTTAGTGTCTTCTTGCAGCGCCCTCGCCTAATAGTCGTGGTCAAAATAGATTCTACTTCCCCCTGAGTTTGACTGTTTTCTTATCCCACGCTTTTTTCAACCTTGGAGGTTGACCTGCTTTGGGTTTCGGTGCCAGAGCTCCGCGGGCCCCGGTGGATCTGGAGGTCTAGGTCTAGTGAAGACGAGGCTCAGTCTAGTCATAAACAGTGCAACCAGGTCACTGTTCATCTCTGCGCCCTGCGCCCGTATGCCGTATATTCTCACATTATTCCGTCAGGACCTTCATTCCAAGTCATCTCGCTTGTCCATCATAATTTCTGCTCTTTCATTATTTTGGTTCGCAATTTGCTTCGACTTCTTCAGCGCGAGTCAAAACAGCGTCTGTACTTTCATTTTGCTCTCCTGTCTCAGTGGTCATTTTAGCAAATTTCTGGTCAATGAATTCTGTCAGTTCGTTTCTCATTTGGGTTTTGATTTCGTCCTTAAACATTTTCAGGTTCATTTTGCAGGGCTTGAATTTGTTTGCTAATGCCATCCAAACTTGTTTGAAATGTAACCATGGTCGATCAATCAAAATCAAATCAAATCAAAGTTTATTTGTCACATACTCCATCATACAATGTACAGTGAAATACTACTTTGCTGGCTCCTTAAGTGTGCTTATAATAGAGAAAAACAAAAATAATATGTATAAAATATGAAATATAGATACAAAAATATGAAAATAAAATAAGTTTTATTTTTTTATTTTTTTTTAAAAAATAAAAAATTGCAAAAATGAGTGTCAGGTATATACAACAGGGAATATATATATAATGTACACACATGTAATGCACATACATACACATGTAAGTTTTATATGCCTTCATACTCCTGTAATGAACAAATTGAATATAAATGCAGAAATAGTTCACATATGTTTGGTCTGAGCCAAACGCAGGCTCATTTATATTTGGCTCCATGTATGTAATTATGCGTTATATATTTACGACCCCTCCTGTAGGGTAATCTGCTCTACAAGTGGGTTCCCCATTGTTCTAAAAGGTGAAGCAGTTGAAGTGTGGTTTTGCATGCAACCCAGCGAGGGAACTATTGCGTTTCCAGAATGTGTTAGTGATTTAGTGTTCTCTCACTGGACTTATTGATTCAACGCTGCTGGTGGTCGGCCACGTGAACAGAGGCTTGTTGGCTGCTCTAATTATGCCACTTACTGTAATCCTCTCGAGGCAGGTGTCGGCGCACTGTTTGACAATGAAGTCCAATAGTTTGAAACTGAAATATGTTCAGCTGAGTCTCCTTCAAACAATGTCCACCACAATGTAGACGGAGATGTGTGTCTCCATACAACTTCGTTTTTGAAAATCATCCCCGTCATTCAAGTGACATAGCATGATGTCTCGACCATCTTCTCCTGCCATATCTCATGTGTGTCTCGCGGCTCTCGCCCATCTTCTCCTACAGTATCTCATGTGTGTCTCGCCTATCTTCTCCTGCCGTATCTCACGTGTCTCAACCATCTTCTCCTGCCGTATCTCACATGTCTCAACCATCTTCTCCTGCCGTATCTCACGTGTCTCAACCATCTTCTCCTGCCGTATCTCACGTGTCTCAACCATCTTCTCCTGCCGTATCTCACGTGTGTCTCAACCATCTTCTCCTGCCGTATCTCACGTGTCTCAACCATCTTCTCCTGCCGTATCTCACGTGTCTCAACCTATCTTCTCCTGCCGTATCTCACGTGTGTCTCACCTATCTTCTCCTGCCGTATCTCACGTGTCTCGCCTTTCTTCCCCATCAAGGTGGTCTACAAGAACAATGAGTTCAGGCTGGAGTTGTCACACCTCGCCGAGCAGCGCCACCCCAAGGTCGGCATCCACGGCGACCTGGTGTTCCGCTGCGAGAACGTGGACGCCCCGGAGCCGGTCACCTTCGACTCGCCCGCCGCCTACCTGACGCTGCCCCGCTGGAACACGAAGAGGACGGGCGCCATCTCCTTCGACTTCCGCACCACGGAGCCCAGCGGCCTGCTGCTGTTCGGCCAGGGCAGCCGGCGGGCGGCGGCTCCCGACCGCAAG
>OMKN01020534.1:9249-23238 GCA_900302345.1 Melanonus zugmayeri
CCCTACCATACCCAAATCCGCCACTGCCTGCAATGGCTAAAGGCTACCGTGTTTAAGCTAATATAATGTAACCATAGCTCGTAGTAGTAGGCTTACCGTTCAGTCGGTGTCATGTGTCATCAAAATATAACGTTAGCGTTTTAAATAAATCATTCCGTACTAATGGGTCTGTCACCATGTCAGTAAATTAAATGTAACTATTGCTTGCACTCTGAGTATATAGATGTGTGTGTGTGTGTGTGTGTGTTAGTAGCCTCTGCTGTTTTCGTAGTCATTGCGCTATACCTACCTGATAACTGATGTCTCATAATTTTCCTTTCACAGTATCAGCCAGAGGAGGATGTCAACCAGGAGAGGCAGGAGCAAAGTCAGCAAACACAGCCAAGGCTACATGCCACTCTTGTTGTTTTTTGTAATGTTCAAATGTTTTTAATAAAAGGAGTGTATGTTGAAGTACATGGGATTTATTGTTTTGTTTTTTACCGTGGTATTAAATCAGGTATCGAGAATCGTGGAATTTCACTGGTATTGGTATCGACTACTAAATTTCTGGTATCGTGACAAAGCCTATGGGGGTGTGACCAATGAGAATGAGGCTTACTGCCTCTTGCACGTGACGGGCATAAAAAAGACATTAAGACGAAACTCAAAAGACACTTTGCAGTCGTAACTTAAAAAAGTATGCTGTCTATTTGCATCTCCTTCACATCTGAAAGTGCTTTGGTAACTATTTTATTTTCTAACGTCTTTTTTTTTTTGTCTTATCCCTACAGCAGGCCAACGAAGCCTTGCATCACCAACACCATGGGATTGGAAATGGCCTTCTTCCCCTCCTCAACTCAGAGACTACTGATCAGAAACCAGTTTTGCCTATCATAATGGAACAGAAGCCCCCAGTTAGTGCTACAGAACTCCTGAAGGACAATGTTGCTAATGGGATTGGTGGTGGAGCTTTGGCTCAAATTGCCATAGTCAAGAAAGAGCCCAAATCGAAGACCCCCTTTATCTGTGGCTACTGCAATAAGGCCTTTAGGGACAGCTATCATTTGCGGCGGCATGAATCCTGCCACACTGGTATTAAGATGGTGTCGAGGCCTAAGAAAACACCCACAGCTCCTACTATGGTGCCTCTTATCTCCACTGTGTCACGACAGAACAGTAGCAACTCATACATCTCCACTGTTGCTGGCATCCTGACTACAGCCACCACATCCACGGGGACGAGCATTATGGCCCCCATGCAGCACCAGCATCAACATGGCATCACTAAGAAGCCTCCTAAGCCAGTAAAAAAGAATCATGGCTGCGACATGTGTGGTAAAGCTTTCCGTGACGTCTATCACCTGAACCGCCACAAGCTCTCACACTCTGACGAGAAGCCATTTGAGTGCCCCATTTGCCAGCAGAGATTCAAGCGAAAGGACCGCATGACTTGTCATGTACGCTCACACAATGGTGCCGTTCACAAGCCTTACATCTGCTCTGTCTGTGGTAAGGGATTCTCCAGGTATGTATAAATAATTCCTGTGTATTCTTAATTGGTGTGCGCACACACACACACACACACACACACACACAAGGGAACGTCCGATATGAGATGTTTAAGGCAGATACGATTTATTTATTTTTTGTTACAGCTGGCCGATATAAATCTTAAAATATAAATAAGTCCAACTTTGTTCAGCTCATCTTAAACCTGAACCATGTAACTTTTCTACTGCAGCTATTTACTCCATGGCGCTTTCACATTAGGGACCCGGGCCTGGATCCGAGTACACTTGACCCCAAAGTCCAGTTCGTTTGATTAGTGTGAACACTGTGTACCGTACTCGGGCACAGATCAGCAAACCATGCCAGAGTCCACTTGAAAAGGTGGTCTCGAGTACAGTTCATGTATACTCGGGTACGGTTTGCATCAGGTGTGAAGACAAGTGGAATAGATATGCAGAAAGATACGCAGATGCTATTCTGCATATCTGCATATGCGCGCAGCGCGTGCCGATCTCATCCTCTGAACTGCACCACCATAGCTGATAAAGTAGGAAGGCAGGCGAGAGGGTCGTTCTTGACATTGTCTCCAAAATATCAATAATCGTAGGCAAAGCATGAAGGTCGACTCCATTGTACAGGCTTGCGATTGGTGTGCTTTTATACACTGGAGCAAAAACATAAACAAATGTGTACTCTTCTTCTTTGTGTTTATTGGCGTATCGCGAACCAACCCAGGGGCATACCGCCATCTACTGTATAAATAGAAATATCTGAACTAGAAAGTTTCTCAAGAATAAAACACACCCATCCACGAATCAATCCATCCAGGGAATCTTTCTTTGAGGCTGCCGTGGTCTGAACTGAGTTTAAGTGGCAGTACTGGAAAGTACTGCCAAGTACTGCCACTTTTTAAAGTGGTCTGATAAAAGTGGTCTGATAAAAAGTTAGCCAATTGTCTGGCAAATCACAACAGCATATAAGAACAATGCATTATGCTAATAATAACTCAAACTTGCAAGAATTACGTCTGAAATAAATTATTTAATAAATAAATAGGCTACATTCAATTTTTAAGTTGTCCGTCACTGTTCACAATTCTTCACAGTGCTCTTCACCCCAGTCAGTAACTGCGGCCATCAGTTGTTTTTTTCAGAAGGTTTGATTGACGTTACCTGGTAACCCAAAATGACCAGTAACGGGTAACTCATGCAATGCGTTTAACCTTTAGAGGGCAAGTTGCTATTTACATATGACACAGGACATATTGCATATTTACATCTTATCCTACGTTTTTTTTCACTTTGTGCATTCAAGTCGGGATTTGGACCAGGATTAATACACAGCAAGACTATGTAACCCACTACATCCCCTTTCATCTAAAATAAGTTGCTTTAGGGTTTGGTTTTCATTTAAATTAGTATTCTAATGAATGAATAATAGCCTGCACTGTACTGGAGACATTGTGTTCTGTCTGATGTTCAGCAATGTTTTTTTTTATATCGGCAAAGAGGCAACCATTGACAGCTGATATCTGAAAAGGCGAATATTGTCCCGATATCGGAAACACGACATAACGCAAACAAACCCTGTGGAAAAATAACAGGTGGCAAAATAAAGTGGCAGAGGACACTTTATTAGGTGCACCTTTCTAATGCTGGGTAGGACCTCCCTTGGCCCCCAGAATAGCATGAATTATTTGTGGCAACGATTCAACAAGGTGCTGGAAATATTTCCTTCAAGGTTCTGATCTTTTAACATGATCGCCACGCATTCATGATGCAAGTCACCCTTTCCACCACATCCCAAAGGTGCTCTTATTGCAGATTTATTCCAAACTGTGTGGCACACGCATATGTGTATATCTGAGCTGTCTTACTCTTCTCCACAGACCCGACCACCTAAGCTGTCATGTCAAACATGTCCACTCGTCAGAGAGACCCTTCAAGTGCCAAGTAACGGTAAGATAGTTTTATAGTTATAGTATAGTTATTTCTTTCAGACTACTATAGTCACTAGTATACGTTTAGCATGAACATTGTTAAAGTATGAGGCTCGCGTAATTCAAGTTTATAGAAATGCTGATCACCTGAATCACCTTGAAAAGACCTAGCCTTTGGAATACAAAATTGTCTAATTAGTATATTGGGAGAAACGTGAAACAAACTTTGTTTTGCCTACTTTCTGGGTTCAGAACATTGATACGCCCACAATCTACATGGAGGTCCTTATCTCAGTTGGCACGTTACTTAGGTTATCTGGGGTGAAACAATTTAAATCCACAAAAGCTGGGGTAGCTAGGTTCATAAACAAAGTACTGCCCCACAGACCCTATATAAAACCTATTACTATATTATGGAAGATAATCGAGATCATTTTATAATTTAATAAAAATAAAAATATTTTGTAATTATTTAGTCTAGGCTTATACCATTTTCATTGGAACTCTAGGAAAAATACCAACAAAACGTTACATAAATAGAACATTAAGATATGTATTCACTGTTTAACAAACTTGATCTGGCAATGGACATGGGCGATGCCAAATATTTACTTTTTGCCTCATCTTACCCACTTTTACCACATTGCGCATTGGCAATCACTTTAAAGGCTGCAGGTCTTGTGTTTTGATTTTAAGTAGACAATCAAGTCGGGGATAGCCTATGGTAACATTTGGATGGATCTATAACACATGATGACCGGCTGCTGCGACAGAAGATAGACTATGAATTCCCCTCTTCAGTCACATCATTATTTTTTATTTCCAAAAAAGCTCACAAATGTCATTCAGTTTGATAACTGCAGCCCATGCAACTGTTAATCAACGGTAGCATATATATTTTTATTAATCATTGATTGGGATTTACTTAAGGAGTTTTGCACACACAGAAACAAGTAGTTGATGAATGCATCATTGGGACGAATAGATTGAGCCAAAACGACAATTTAAATATTAAACAACACAACATAAATAACCAGTATGCAAAGGAAGCTTATACATTTTCACATAGATTAATATAGCCTGCCTATGCTAGAACTTTGAAATTAGAACATAACTGTCAGTAGATCACCAATTACATGTTTAGGGCGTATATTGGTGTAGCAGAATCCTTGCTCAAACCCTCAAAAGTGGCTCGTTCCAGGCTTCCCCAATAGGACAGGACACGGGAGATGTTGAATCCGGTTTATTGCACAATTAATTGTTTGCTGAGCAGGTGGTACACGCTGACATGTCAGGGCTCAGTCCTGAGTGTGTGTGGTTGGTGGCTGGTTTAAGCAGCCTCACCTGGCCTGAGTCAGACTGATTGGACTCTGGGGCTGGGTGAGGCTGCTTAAACCAGCCACATAACTACAATTTGCTTATGATGATTGGTGGCCGATCGATGGTGCGTCGAAGTTGTGTTGCTTACTGGGGCCCCATTCATTACACATATATGGGCTACCTGCTAGTTAGGCTATGCAACTACTTTGTTTTGCTTCTGTTTTGTGTCCAGTTGTGTATGTTACGGCACCTTATTTAAAAGTGACATCTATCTTCAATTCTCCCTCACATTATCCCTGCAGAAGGACACACCTTGTTTCTGTTGTGATAAAACACTTATATCAGTATATTAATATCAGAAGTAAACAAAGTGCAACAGCAAACAAAATAAATATAGACCTAGCCTTCCATGTAAATGTATAAATAAAGCACTTTCAAGTTTCAAATTGCAGTAATAAAATATAGGCCTAGCCTGCAATACTGTAGCCATACCAGGCTGCACTACTTTGGATTACACACTTTGGTCTAGGGTCATGCAGGGCTGATCTGGGCCTGATAAGTGATTTATCCCACCTAACACTCCACAGCATACCCTCACCCACACATCCTGCCATCCCTAAGATTAACTTTGTTCACTACACTGACCAAATGGATCCCAACACTGTTAATTAAATAGCAAGACACAAAGACATTTTTACCACCTGATGAGTCTAACCATACCTCTTCCATGCATTTCTGAGATGCGCACACTCCCACATACAATTATACATACAAATACAAAGTCATCCTCACGAGGACACGAACAACTTTGAAACTGTGAAAAACAAGAAGAAAAAGGACATGTGCTGAACACGCATGAAGTGTTTCTTTGAATCGTATTCGAAAAACGATAGTGCTTTTATTTTATTCTATACAGTACATCCCCCTTTCTCTATCTCTGGCTCACCCCTCCCGGCTATAGTGGGGGACGCCTGTTTTATATCAGTTAAAGGGCCCCTATTTTATGGGACACTGGTGGTAAAATATCACAAGTATGAGTGTCCACCCAGATGTATGATGGATAGATCAGTCTACGAGCCTACCCAGTGGACTGTACCAACTGGGTAGGCTTATCTATCCATTATAGCTAACCTGATCAAACCGGACCAACGTGATCCCTGCTGGGACTGGAGAGTTCCAGGAGAGATCCGACCCGTCCAGTGAACCAACAACAACGCCAGTCCAAAGTCGCCAGAGCACATGACCAGCTGATCTCCAAAAGTGTCACCAAGTAGACGCTATCCTTGTCTCTCATGCGAGTTGATGCAAACTTAACCTTAACCTTACAGGTTAGGGAAAGTTGCTCAATCAAGGTTTAATAGTTATTAGGTTTAGGGTTTAATACAGTCAGTTCTCTGTGTTTTTTATTTAGATTTAGGTTTTCGTTGTTTTGTCTGTCGTTTACCTCCCCATAATTTATTCATGTTAAATGCATTTCTTTATTTTGTAAATACATTTCATTATAATCTAAGGTGGAAGTATTGCTCGTTGTTGATGCATAATCACCAATTTTGGACAAAACCTTCAGATAGATTAAATCGGCTAGGTTAAGTAATCTTTATAGTGTCATCTAAAATCTAATATTAGATATTCTTCCTAACAGAAGTGGTGCCCCATTCAAGTAGTAAAATAATCAGTTACATTTAGATCAGTTTAAGCCACTTAATCACGGTACAATACCAATGTACAATATCAATAAACAAAGTGCAACAGCAAAATAAATATAGGCCTAGCCTACAATATGAATATAAAATAATCTTATACAAAGTGTGGCAAACAAAATATATATGTTTGCATTGATTTCAAGTGGTTGGTTCAAAGGTTAAGAGCCAGGAACACAAGCTGGTCAACTCTCTCTGGTTTCAGTGATGACCTCTGATATATGACAATGTTACCACTTGTGCTGAATGCCCGCTCTGTGGGGGCACTGGTGGCAGGGATGCAAAGGTACT
Organism: Melanonus zugmayeri; assembly: GCA_900302345.1. Taxonomy (NCBI): domain Eukaryota; kingdom Metazoa; phylum Chordata; class Actinopteri; order Gadiformes; family Melanonidae; genus Melanonus; species Melanonus zugmayeri. Next base: position 15,991 of record OMKN01020534.1, read on the forward strand.
TTTTTGCAAGCCTGGCTACAATGGGGTAGTTTGCCTCATGCTGCCTCCACCATTCCAGGGGGTTTGTCTCAGAATCAGGCTCTGGTGTTTGAGGGGGGGGGCACTCTGGCTCAGCAGCTGGTGGAATCGACACTGCCCCTTCTGACGCTGCCTGTTCAACCACCAGCCTTTCCAGTTCTGCAGCAACTCTTGTTTTATCCTCCCTCTCCTCTCTCACATACCTGGTTTTGAAGCGGGGGTCGAGGAGGGAAGTCATGTCCAGCAGATCCTTGGTGGTCGTCATACTTCATACTTCTCATTTAGGTATTGGAGAATTCCCTCTTTGATGGCAGTTGTGAGGGGTGTGTCATCAAGATGCTTTAGAATCTGCTCATTGAAAAGTCACAACACTGGCTTTAAAAAGGAGACACTTGTGTATTCCTCTCCGGATAAGGCATCCGTAAACTCAGTCAGAGGTTTCAATGCCTTGTTCACCCATTCCAGAACATCCATGTCTGTCAGGTTAAGACCAGATGTCGGGTCTTCGTGTCAGGAAGGGGTTCCTAAGCCCATCGCTGCTTGAGCCTTGGCCAGTTCGCATCTTCTCTTCCATGAATTGGAGAAGCCACTCACCAACTTCGTGCAGACATCCTGCACTTCACATGGACCTGCTGGTCACTATTGAGGACATTGCAGTATCTCCTTCCCCGACCGCAAGGAACCTTGGCATGGTCCTGGATGACAAACTGTGCTGCTCTGCCAACATCACTGCAGTATGTAGCCAGATCCTGTATATTTGCTCTCTACAACATCCGCAGGATCCGGCCCTAGCTCACAAGGGAAGCAGCGCAGCTCCTGGTCCAGGCACTCGTCATCTCCCGCCTCGACTACTGCAACTCGCTGCTGGCTGGACTTCCTGCCAGCTATCAAACCACTACAGCGCATCCAGAACGCTGCAGCACGTCTCGTGTTCAACCGACCCAAGTTCTCCCATGTGACCCCCCTCTTCCTTGACCTCCACTGGCTCCCTGTAGCAGCTCGCATCAAATTCAAGACAATGATGCTGGCCTACAAGGCTGTCAATGGAACCGCCCCTACCTACCTCAAAGCGATGGTCAAACCCCATGCCCCAGCTCAAGTGCTCCGCTCAACTACCTCAGCTGGCCGACTGGTACCACCATCGCTAAGAGGACGCAATAGTCGCTCAGCTAAGTCTCAACTCTTCTCTGTTCTGGCGCCGCAGTGGTGGAATGAGCTCCCTGTCGCGGTCAGGACAGCAGAGTCGCTTACTAGCTTCTGCAAGAGGCTCAAGACACACTTGTTCAGAGTTCACCTAGACCCTGCAAAAAATAAAACCCTATCCACTTATGTTTGTTTGTCCTGCATTTAAATAGCACTTAACATCATATGTTGTTCGTACTTGGCATCGTATGTTTGTACGACTTGGCACTTAAATAGCACTTAGCAAAACTTGTTCCATTGAGATCTTTGAAAACTTGTTCTATGGACATCCTTACTGTACTGACTGGGATGTTGTTGTTGCACTTTCTTCTGACAAATGTACTTACTGTAAGTCGCTTTGGATAAAAGCATCTGCTAAATGCCCCTAAATGTAAAATGTAAATGTAAGAAGCAAATTAATTAGTTTAGACGACGCGGCGTCGTATGCCTACTGCATGCAGCGTTGTAGGGGCAACCGGTTACGCATGTCGGTCTACAGGTTAATTTGCACCAGCGTTTCTCATACATTGATTTGTGGTTGTCATCTTTTGCATGACAATCAAACATATTTGCAGTAAAAATCTTTCTAATAACCGCAGACATCCACTACCTGGCTACATTTTTCATCTGGCTGGCTACAAAAAAAATTGCGGAACCCACTGAATCCACATAAAATAAAATAAGAAAAAAAATACTAAGCAGCCTCTCATACAATTTGGAAGAGGAGAGAGCTGGCCACAGCCCAGGTAGAACTGAAGCTACCCCAGCCACCAGGTCATTTTAGAGTCTCCTACTAAATGGGGCTCCAGCCTAAAAACATACATGTCCTTGAGCAAGAGCTAGCTATTCCCATAGTACTGGCCACTGACAAAAAGACACCTCTTGCCTTTATGGTCGGACATAGAGGTGTTGGAGAATATCCAATGAGCATTAAACCCCCTGAGGAAGACTACTATGTTACAGTATCTTTTGTTAAACCAGTGCTGCATCTATTCAACACCAGCCTTTGGTCACTACAAGAGGAGGACACTGAATTGACCAAAAAGATTATAACCTCCCAACCCCTCTCATGGATCCACGGTTCCATCAATACCAATCACCGATCACGGAATCCAGTTGAAGCCTTCTATTTTAAGATTTCTCAAATTAAAAAACGGGGACATCTATCGTTTGGCAGTCCAAATATCCACAAAATATCCCATATTCATATTTCTGATATTTAATGAGGGGACGTTTAAGGTTTGAGATATTTATATTCTGATTCCACCTTTCTCACTCCTCGTATATAAGGCACTTGATATTTTTGGACTGGTTGTCAGAGGCTTTAAAAAAAAAACACGCTCCACTCCACAATGCACTTCAGCGCCGCTTGCGGTCTTGAAGTGCTCATAACATGGGAGCAGATGCGCTTTACACTTGCACTCTACATTTGAGCTTTGGTGTGTTTCGGCAGTTAAGCATACTGTAAACTGCTCTGCAATTTACAGTATGCCCACACAAGGCAAGACATATTGGATATGGATATATTGTTCACACACAGTACCTCATACCTACAAACAGTGTTGTACAAGGTCACACTTCACAAGAGCTAGCGCAAAGTTTAGTTCACACAGATTAAAATGAACTAGTTCACGTTCATAGTTCACAATTTTGAATTTTGAACTAAGTTCACAGTCCCAAAAAATTAACTAGTTCATTTCTTCTGTTTTTTAAAATTATATTCTATTCTTTTTAAGTAGAACCTCCTACCCATCCACCCCCAGCCCCCAATCATGATGATCATCATTCACTCGCAAATATTTCCAAAGACTGGTCGGATGCTTGAACTCGATGTGTCGTTTCAAATTAATTGCCGATGTGACGTTCATACTGGTTTCTTCAGACCCAGCAGGCACAATTTGCATAAAAACGTGAGGTTATTTCCGTTGGAATCTGTACTGATTTGTTCTTAAAAGTCTTTCAAATATTCATATGAACTGGCTTCAGCAGTACTGGTAGCTGTGTTGTTTGAATTACAGCCGGTTTCACTAGCCACACTGGCATGCCGGTTGCCGTAAATCCTTGGGTGCCGTAAGTAGTGTGTGAGCATTGTTAACTCTCGCGAGAGTGTAGTTAACTCTCATGATAGTTAACAACGTTCATGTTAAGTTGTTGCAAAAGGATACGTTCAGTTCACCGTTCACCAGAAATATGAGCACGCTCAATGAACGCCGCTCTTTTAGCATGTTCATGCACAACACAGCCTACAAAGATCTGTGATTCACAGTATTCACTTATGGATACTTGCAGAATTGCTGATACTTACAAATTAGTAATATGGCTCCAAAACATCGGAACCCCGCAGTATCTACAACTAATGTAGGCTACTGGTCAATTGCCACAGTTATTTGAGCAATAAGTTGCTTGCTTCTACCACAGCTAGCAAACTCCTTGTACTTAACATCGTAAGATCAAACTAGTTTTCATATGACCTTCATCTTCGAGTGTAGGCTACAGCGCACGGTAGCGAACCGTGACTCTTAAACCTTGGCCCTCAGCGCGACTGGTTGCGTGGGGCCCTATCACACGCGGTAGGATGCACGATCGCGTAGGGCGGGCCAGAGCTTACTGTGAAACGGACAAAAAAAACAGCTCATCTCTTAAGCAAAATGCAAATCCTTCTGGCAAATAATCGCATCATCACACAGCTGTGTGCACTTCCATGGAATATGACAACGGGCCGGACAGCAAACAGCCACCCCCTACTCCCACACAAAACCAACTCAATGTCATGTACATTTGCCTTAAATGTGCAAAATGACCACTGAGTTGGTAAAATTACAGATTGACTGGTAATTCTGCACAACAACCGTTTTCCCGAATAAACCTTAACATAAACAAAACAGTGGCAGCGGCGGCCAGAATCAAATCAATTGTCACGGCGGCCTATACGTTTTTAAATCACTTAACTTACCCATGATGATCGCATTACTTGAAAACTAAGTCCATCCTCCTGTCCTTTTGGATGAAGTGGTTGATGGTGGTGTCATGCAACTGATCCTTCGCTTTTAAGTTAATCAGCAATTAATCTCGGTCTTCCTCTTCCGATTAACTTTTCATTCAAAAGTTAAGCTAGAAAACGGACTGGATAATAAATCGAACACAATGTCCTCCTCACTAGTGGGAACGTTATTCGCGGCTGCCATCGTGAAGTGAACCAACAGGCAGGGTTTGCAGTTACTGGGAAACTGCTGGCAACCCTGCTTTTTAACGGCATTTGATTCTAAATATTTTGCTATTACAACAAAAAATATAAAAATGTAAATGTAAATATTACTCATTGCAAAACATTGGCCAAAATGGAACAACGAAAAACATTTTAGCAGGACCTGGCAACCTTGCCAACAGGCAGCTCTGATCACTTGCCCAAATCGGATTTTTGGCAGTGCGGACAGCCGAGATCCGATTTTGTTTCTCAAATCCAATTTGCCTGCAGTCTGAACAGGGCCTTTGTTTGAGCTAAGGAATACCTTTGTGTGCCAGCAACAACTTCCCATTTGGAGAGGTGGTAATATTATAGATAGCTTGTATTCCTATCTCAAAACTAGTTTGAGTTTGAGATAGTTTCTCCTTTTAACCATATGGACCGACTGGCCCGATATTGGGTTGAAATTGCCTATATCCGTGATTTCTATCTCCACCTACTTTGTTAACCTTTAAACCAGCCAGCTATGGTGAGAGAGAAACGCTGCACTGCGGCCACTCGGCGCATGCAATGCGATCAGAGAATGCTTAAATCATCATTAAAGTGTGTTAGAGGGTTGGGTTGTGTAGTTACCCTGCCATGATGTAACTCCAAATACTGGCGATATATCTTCAATAGTTGTTCCATTCAAACTTGATAATCCAAAGTAGTGTTTTTTTTCTCTCCCTCATTGACTTACATTGCACAGCGAAACAGGTCTCAAAGTCACACTTTTAGCACACAAACGCGAACAAAGCGGATTCTGCCAATGTACAGCATTTTTTTTCGTCAATGGTTGGAGAGAAAAAAACACTACTTCGGATTATCAAGTTTGAATCTACAGAGCAACTATTGGAGTTACATCATTGCAAGGTAACTACACAACCCAAACCTCTAACAAACTTTAATGATGCTTTAAAATGCATACTTTTTCGATATAATATTGCACCTTTTAATATCGCAATTTTGATATATATTTTTTATATATCCTGTAGCCCTACCTCCGACCATGAATGTTATTTGGATCTGTCTGATTTGTTGTGCATCACTTATTTATTATCCAATTCAATAGAGTTGCAGTTTAGAAGTTGTAGAACATACTTAGTAGCATAAATGGCTACTGACACTGTTATCTCTCTAATTTAGAAATGCGTTTTGGCGCAAATAAAATTAGCAATTGCTGATGCATTTCCCTGCTTTCACTCGTCACACCAGACTGCTGTGATGGCGAAATGGAAATAAAGAATTTGACCGTTAATGCAAATCGTTGTGACACTTCATAAATGATAATCGATCATCGATAGTCCAAACTAGTTGGGACTACTTGCATTTTGTTGAAATGTACCATCTCTGATGTAATATACTACTAATAAAAAATACACCCACTACCTTTGCTGAAATTGTGTTCTGATTCATAATAGCTACTGCACTGTCCAGTTTGGCTTTTTTCAGTATCTAGGACATGCAGCACTTGGATTTTCTTGTGGAAACTCCAATTTTTATTGTATTCTTTGAATCTTTAACAGATGGTTTGGGAGCATATATTGAAATATTTCCAATTCTGTTTTGTTAACATCCATAGGCATGTACTTCAGCCTTTGCCACCAAAGATCGTCTGCGCTCCCACATGATCAGACATGAGGGCAAAGTCACCTGTAATATCTGTGGCAAGATGCTAAGTGCTGCATACATAACCAGCCACCTGAAGACGCATGGCCAGGCTAGCTTCAACAACAGTTCCTGCAATAATAAAGGTAAGAATGAACCCCCTAAACATTAGCCTGATTACCAAATGTTACAGATCTATACCCAACATGTTTGTTAAACTTGTACACAAACATGTTGGGTACCAAACAAAAGCCAAGATCCTTTTTTCCAATGAGACTTAAGCATGCCTTGCTTCCCATACCTTGCGTCATTACTTTGTAAAAAACTGGCTAATCTTATAACCACTAATATCTAATATTGATAATCAAACCCTGTGTGGTTATTTTGAAACTAGTGTTGTTTTTGGCGGCCTGTTTTAATTTTAGTTTTAGTCTAGTCTTTGTGTCAAGCTGTCATTTTAGTTTTTATTAGTTTTAGTCACGTTCGTACTCTTTTTAGTCTAGTCAAGTTTTAGTCGACTAAGAGTCTGAGCATTTTAGTCTTATTTTAGTCAGAATTATCCATTACTATTTTCGTCTAGTTTAGTCGACGAAAACTGGTAACATTTTAGTCTAGTTTTAGTCAATGAAAATTGTATTTTAGTTTATTTTCAGTAATGCAATTCTGTTTAACCCAATATAGTATAAATAGCTAGTAGTGGCCATCGGTCCCTTTCTCTGTGTCAGACGTTACTTTGTTACGTCTGGGACATTCTGTGTCTGACAAAGTTCCTGGGACACGCCATCAAAAAGAAGGACAATCCCGGGAAAACCGGGACAGGTGGCAACACTAACGCTAACCCACCGCAGCTGCATTTTCTAAATAATGCCGCGAGTGGGGATTGAGGAAGTGACGTCGCCTGCGTCTGCGCAGTGCGACCTGATGCAGCCCCTGAAGTGAGACACAAGAAACACATACTGCAATATAATAAGAATAACGCGACTAAACGAGACGTACAATAACGTTATAACATTCCGTCTCGTTTTGGTCAACGAAAATGCAGAGACATTTTAGCATAGTTTTTATTTTGTAAACCACATTTAGTCTCGTTTTTATTCGTCAACAATATTGCATTCTACATTTAATTATAGTTATCGTCACATGACCAGCATTTACGTTGCGTCTTGTCTCGTTTTTGTCACGTGATAAAGGTTCGTTGACGACCATATTTAGTCATA
>OMKN01020543.1:1610-17705 GCA_900302345.1 Melanonus zugmayeri
CCGCTCTCCTGCGGTCAGGGGTCTGATCTACGGGGTGAACGCGGGTCCCCAGGAGTCGCCCACACGCAGGCAGTTCCTGCAGCTCCTGGCCCAGTCCGCCAAGGCCCTCTCCCTGCAGAGGCACGCCGTGGTGGGCCCCACCGGCCACCAGGTGCCCCTCTTCACCTCGGTGGACGCCCAGGGCCTGATGGGAGCCGACGGTCGCTTCTACCTGCTGGACCTCGTCCGGACTCTCCCAGCCGACGCCAACTTCTGCCCAGAGGCGGCGGCGGCGGCGGTGGCCGGGGGTGAGGAGGAGGAGAAGGTGGAGAAGGAGGGGGAGGAGGAGGTGGAGAGGCCAAAATGTGTAGAGGACGGAGGAGACAGGTGGCCGGAGAGCTACCGTTCAGACACGGGGCTGCCGAAGAGCTACCCTCACGGGCTCTGCCGACTAAGACGAGAGCTGCTGCACGCCTTCGTCCAACACAAGTGAGATCCTCAAAGACACATTCTGTTCACTCAGCGGAGCGGGGCCGTTCCTTAAAGGGGAAATCGGCACGCTCGGCCACTTTCTAACGTAAGAGAGTACCGCTTCGTACGTGTGTTGTGGAAAAAAATATAAGAGGGTACTGAAGCAGTACTCTGTCATGTTAGAAAAGAGGCGAGCGTGACGCTGCCCTTGAACAAAAGAATGACTGAAGTCTTCTGTCCGCTTTTCAGACACTCTCAGTTCAACCAGCGGGTGAGAGAGCTAATGGAGGAGGACGGGGGTTTTGAGGAGTGTGCAACACCAGGTGATGACTCGGTTGTGTATCACGGGTTACAGGTTAATGATCACTCATTTTTGTAACGTGAAGTGTTTAATGATAAGTGTGTCTTTTGTATGCGCAGGCGATGCTCGCACTATAAAAGCAGTGAGAGCTGCTTGTGAAGAAGTCGGCTCGGTCAGCAACATGATTTTTGAAATGCGCTTCAACCCGAATGTCTTCTCTCCAGGTACAAAGGAAAACGACGCCCCTCCCCCCCCCACACACACACACACACCAAATCTAGAAGTGTATTTATCTAGTATTTTGAAACAACCAAGCTAGCTATCACAGTAAACACAATGAAATTCCTTCCTTGTTCATCTCCTTCCAGGCGTGTCCTTCCCTAGCTGTGACAGCGCGGCGACCAAGCTCCAGGAGAGACTATTGAGGGAAGCTGCCACGTTCATCATCAAGCAACAGATTCCTGACTTTGTAAGCAGATCATTTCCTCCGCCTGCCGTGTAGAGCTGTCTAATCATTGTTGTTGTTGTTGTTGTTGTTGTTGTTGTCAGGCGATCGGTTGCGCCGCATTCGTGGCATTTTTGTAGCTACTCGCAACGTTGACGGTGTGCTTTGATTGTCACCAGCCTCATCTGCCTGCAGGTGACAGATGACAGGCTGTCCACATGGAGAGGGTGGGGCTTGATGTATAAAAGAAAGTGACATGACAAGCTTGACAGCGTTTGATGAATGACTCTGTGCGTGTGCAGGCGTGTTGTTGTTGTAACGGATCGAGCTCACCGCAGGCGTGCGTTGCCTTCAGGTGGAGTTCTGCCTGCAGGGGGTGGAGGTGCCGATGGACAGCTCGTCGCTGAAACAAGCGCTGCACCACCGAGGCGTCAACCTCCGCTACCTGGGCCATGTGATCAAAGCCATCAGCCAATCAGAGCGCACGGAGCACCTGAGGCATATACTGGTGAGTTTGTCTTATCGTTGCAGGAAAACAAAACACCCTGTTTCAGCCCACTATCCAAATGTAAAAGATCAAAATGTAAAAAGAAATTTGATCCCTGTTCCCATTCACACATGGCCCCATGCAGGAAATGTTCAGGAACATTTCTGGGATAGACTGCATGCGTGAAACGGACTTTTGATTGGCGACGGTGATTACCTGGTAACTGCCATTAACTGATGGCAATTTGAGTCCATATTTACATCTTGTCCTACGTTTTCAAAACTTTGTGGATTTAAGTCGAAATTTGGACCAGGATCTATCCATATCACTGCTATGTAACCCACTACATCACTTTTCATCTAAAATAAGCTGTTTTAGGGTTTGGTTTTCTCTTTGAGATGCATCTTGAAATGCCTTCTGTCTCATGCAAACACATTGTCTTTGTTTAGAGGGTGGTCCTCGGGGAAATTGTGGTGCGGTCAACAAGAAGAGTATTTAACAGTTTCGTCCAGGTATTGTATTTTAAACATTTATTTTTTATATTTGCCAGTAAAATCAAAAAAGGTTTGTCTTTGAGTGTCTATAAAAGCGCTATATAAAAACGGACTATGTGCTCCTCGGTTGTGTTTTTCTGCAGGGTTTGGAGGTGTGGAGCTTGTCCGCAGCTGTCAGTCACTTCCTCTGTTGCCTATTGGTTCCCCAATTCACGCCCACCCCCGTGGGGGAGGAGACTAAGAAGAAGTCGAAGCGTCGCGGCGGCCGAGGTGTAGCCGGAGCCTCTGAAAACACGTCATGGAGCACGCTCACTGGGACTGCACTCTGGAACCTGGTGTGTCAGGATGCGCTGGAGACGTACGGCATCACAGACAACCTGGGGTACGTCGTAGAAACCTCAGTTTGTTTGTCTGTTCATTTGTTAAAATGTTTATTTAAATAAGAGTTGTAAGATAAGATGGTGAAGTACAGAGAGATATATGGAGGAGATATACAATTAATTTGATTCAATTAATTGAATGAATTAAGAAAAATAAAATAAATATGGAAAATATATTGTGGAGGTGAAGGGGGCGTGGCTTGGCGTTGGTGCGCAAAACAAGGGAGGCGGGCGGCTAATTCCCGGGATCGATGCACCCGAGGATGGTTAGTAATCAGAGCGTAGGATATATATTGACTTCTGTTTGCTCTGCCTCCTCAGTGAGACTGGTTCCTTCGAGCAGATGATACCGGCGACATAAACAATGTTGGCGATTATAAAAAGAGTTTTATTACTCAAACAAAAAAATGTTTACGCTGTTTATGACACGTCACTGGTTTCGTCTGCTCGCGGGACATCCGTGTCTGTGGCTGGCGGGAACCAGTCTCACTGTGGAGGCAGAGCAAACAGAAGTTAATATATATCCTACATTCTGATTACTAACCATCCTCAGGTGCGTTGATCCCGGGAGAATCAGCCGCCCCGCCTCCCTTGTTTTGCGCACCAAAACAAAGCCACACCCCTTGACCTCCACATATATCTATATATCCATCCATCCATCGTCCACTCCTTATCCGGAGTCGGGTCGCGGGGGCAGTAGGCTGAGCAGGCTATTCCAGACGTCCTCCCCAGCGACGCTTTCCAGCTCCTCCTGGGGGATCCCGAGGCGTTCCCAGGCCAGGGGGGATATAGAATCCCTCCAGGGGGTCCTGGGTCTACCTCGTATATATATATATATATATGAGTAGTAGCAATGTCATGTAAATGCAAATATCATGGTTTTATCAGCACATTAACTTCCAACTTCCAATCTCCACAGTCCTAGTGCAAACCACCTGGTGGAGCAGTACGGACTGCAGAAGCTCTCTCTGCTCAGAGAGTTCTGTCTCAAGACAGGAGTACAGGTAACCTTGACTACTGAAATCCTTGCTATAAAATAAGATGGTACTTTATTAACCCCAGACGGGAAATGTGGCACAGTAGAATTAAAGAGATAAAAAATAATCTAGTCTATATACTTTGTCTCTTTTATTTTGTATCTTATATTAACCATGTTGCAGATACCAATGACATTATGTCCACCTTTATAACACAATTGTAATTAAATATATAACAAATGTGTAAAACACTAAAAAAAAGGTTGTGTTATGTCTAAATTAACCGTTCATGTCTGCGACAGTTGAGACTCAGAGACTACTGCCTGGACAACCACAGCAAGGCGGCCATCGGCCCGGACGACGTGCTAAACATCTTCCCGCTGGTCAAGCACGTCCACATGCCCACCGCCGACGCCTCCAAAGCACTCCGCGCTGCACAGACCTTCATCGAGAAAGGTAGAGCTTTGTGTTCCTCAACCTCGGGGGTCATGGGAGATTGCCACCGACTTATAAGCTTTAGATATTTGATGTTACATTTTGGAGGTTGTAAGGTCTTGTATATACAAACAGACTAATGTGTAGTCTGGGGACGGGGGACACTACTATTCACGTAGTGACATTTACAAAAACAACCAGAGGTGACCAAAGTGCTGTAAAGCATGCGAGTTAAAACAGCATAAAGTATAACCGACAGACAATAACAGAGAACAGAAGATAAAAAGGTGTGCATGACACCATGGCGGGTGCATAAATCAATAAGTAGCCTTACATAATTAATCGATAGCCTTCCCAAGCAAAAAGTTCACCCGCCGTCTATGCATGATACACAGAATGATTTTTTTTCTCCAAAGGCCAGGGAGAAAAGGTATGTTTTTAGTCTGGATTTAAACATGTTACGGCTGGAGGCGAGTGAACCCAAGCGCAAGACACAGAGACAAGCAGGGGTTCAGCAACAGGCAGGGTAGTCAGACAGGCTGGCAGATAGGCAAGGAGACAGGCAAGCAGACGGGTAGTAAGGCAGGTGGGTTCGGCAACGGGCAGGCAGGTAGACGGGTAAGAAGACAGGCAGGCAAGGAACCGAGAATGAAACTGGCGTGGGAAAAAACAACAACGAGCTGGCGATGGTTGTATGGAAAGCCGGGGTTTAAATACCGCATTGACAATGAGGAGATGAATCACAGGTGTGAAACCTGAGCAAGCGTGAATGAAGCAATCAGGAAATAAACCGGAGGGGAAGAGAGATTGGCTGCCGACTAATACGAAGGTGAGGCCGACCTGGTGGGCATGAGAAAACGTATCCAAAGAAGGGGCAGACCTAACAGGGATGGGCAGGCTGTTCTACAGTAGAGAGGTGTGGTGGCCATGTGTTCACTGGGACATTGATATTACAGGCTGATGTTGATTGGATTAAAACAATGTGTGTGCACAAAAATGTAGATTAGATTGAAACACTGAAATTGGATGCCACTTCCATTTTTGGTCACCGATTTACTGTAGTGAAATGCCCGCTGTACATGGTGTTTGGGATGGTGTGTTTTTTTTTTAAGTACCTGTGTTTTTGTTTCCACATTTTGAAGGTTTGTTGGACCAAGCCCAGGAGCGTCTGAAAGAGTCCGCCTACCTGTTTGGGCGTGTGTGTGACGAGCTTCACCCAGAGGCCTGCCACTGCCTCAGCCTGCTGGCCAAGGTCACCTACGTCCAGGGACAGGCGGCGGAGGTAGGCCCTGAATACACATCCTCCTCCTCTTGAACGTTATGTTCAGAAAAAGTAGCTTTAAAAGGCCACTGCACTAAATTTCATAAAGCATTTTATAAAGGATTTTTTAAATGATACAAATTATTACATAAATGATTTCTAGATTGTTATTTCCTATTACTCATTATTAGGGATTGTTCTATAGTATGATATAGTACGATATAGAATGTAGTATGATTTATTTAGATAGGGGCAAATGCAGACACATCCAAACACATTGTAGGACTAATTTGCAATATCTCGTCCCTAGATGGGTTTTTCCTAAACCACAATCCGCACATAAAATCTATAAGTTTAATCTATGAAAATAACATTACTTCACAATTTTAAGTGGGCCAACCATGCCCCTAACCATGTCAATTTTCAACTCAATGTTATTCATACTATAGCCCTTAATCACAGTTCCAAAGGGTCTCAAAAGGCTTTCGTCTGATTGGCTGATTGTCCCCCTCTGTGATCCAGGCTCGCAGTGTCCAGCTCAAAGCCGTGATGATCAGTGAGAGAGTGCAGGGTTTCGACCATCCCAACACCATCCAACAATATGTGAGTACGCTTGGTAGCAGCAGCAGCACTAACGCCGCCTTGTTATGTGTGGATGCGGTTTGCTCTTCACGACACTGTGTTAATATCTCCTGTTGTGGGTATATAGGCCCTGCTGGCGGTGTATGTGAGTGCTGGGGGAGAGAACGCCCTGGCGCAGAAATGTCTCCTCAGGGCTCGACACTTACTGCTGACCATCCACGGAGAGGACCACCCCTACATCGCCACGCTGGATGTAGGTCGACAGCTACTCTCAGTCATCTCAGTCTTTATTAAAACACGTCTGCAGAGAGGTTCATGTTGTACTTCTGCCATCGTATTCGCTGACCAGTTCTGTCCCCCCACAGAGCTGTCTGGGGCTGCTGCTGCCGGGGGACCAGGCAGGACAGTACCTGGAGAACGCGCTGAAACTCAACATGTCCTTCTTTGGCCCCATGGACATCCACACAGCGTTCAAGTAATGCACATTTATAATCAACATGCAGTGTCGTAGGTAATATTTGAGAGTTATAAAGAGAGACAGAGCAGAAAAGAGTAGAAGAGAGCAAGGTTTTTTTAAACTAAACAATGAAAAAAACGTCCCCTCCCTCTCTGCTCCCTCCCTCCCTACGTTTCTCCACCATTGAGAAGTGCTGCATTTCATGCACCTGTGATTGAAAGGCAAGATGGATTCCCTGAACCAATCACAGAAAAGATGCCCTGATTGGTCAGAAATGAGCTGGGAGCAATCTAAAATCTAAATGGTCTCATACAGAGGCAGGCACAGTCAACTCTAGATATTCTCACAGTGCATTTCATGCACTAATAGCTGATGGATAAATTATTATTATTAAATTACACTCCAATAATAGCTCTTAAATCTTACCTACAGCACCTTTTAACAGAGGACCAGCATTGTCTATTGTTTTACTTGGATGGGTTTAAAAACCCCTATAGTCCTCTTGCTATAGTCTCTGTCACTCAAATACTTTTTTTGCCCATTGTTTTCTGGATCCAGTCAGCACCTGTTGGCTCAGTGGCTGTGCAGTCAGGGGGACTACCGATCTGCCATGACCCACGAGAAAGAAGCCCTAACGGCGTACTCTGCCATGGTCAGTACTGCTGTTTTCTGGTGCAAGATGGCTGCCTTGTTTGTTAGTGTGTGTTGTGCTCACAGTCCAGTTTTCTTTCAGTTTGGTGAGGACCACAAACAGACACGTTGCAGCTCAGAGTTCCTGTGTACCATTACCCAGCAGGCCGTGCGGGTGGAGCGCAGCCTCAGACAGGCGGCTTCCGACCAGATGGAGCAAACCATTGAGGTTAAGACATGCTGCTTTTATCCAATAAAATCAGAGTTGTTCTAAAAACGTGTTTGTTATTAACATCCCTGGACCAATCCTCCCCACAGTGCTTAAACCCATCCACGGAAACCGTTCTGGAACAGCTGGTTCTGCTCACGGGGATCAGAAAGAATGCACAAAGGTGAGCATTAACTGCAAACTATACATAAAATATAATATGGTGTTTTGTTATCTAGGATTAATATTGCAATGCTAATTATACTCTAAAGCAATGATTCTCAACTGGTGGGTCACGAGGGCATTCTGAGTGGGTTGCAGAGCATATGCCAAACCGTAATCTTTAGAAAGAAGCCTGTGAATTAACTAATTGTGGAGTGTGTGTGATTGGTGGGAAGTGCTGACATGTCCGTACTCATCTTGAGTGTGTGTGTGGTTGATAGCTGGTTTATCCTGTATGCTATGGTTACCAATGCATCACAGGTGTGCAGCCTCACCCAGCCCCAGAGCCTAATCGGCCTGACTCGGGCTGCTTAAACCAGCCACCAACCATGCACTAATGTTTCAATGGCTTATTATTTCATTGACTTTAGCCCCAATTGTTGCAGCTTTTTGTTCGCTCAATGTTTTCAACAGTACATGAAGGCATTGTTGATTACTGCAATATTGGTAAATACATTTTTTTATTTTTGGGTTGCGACTTAATGACTAATGACACGTGTGGGTCCTGAGGCTAGACCAGTCGAGAACCACTGCTCTAAATAAGAAACCCATATGTTGTTTATTGATGAGTGCACCCATTTCTTTTATTTTTAGTGATAGGCTCCAGGAATTCAAAAAGAAGTTTTGGGAGATGAAACTGGCGGAAGCAACAGAAAAAGTGAAGATAATCAACGAGAGACTCGTCAGCTCCAAGAACAAGAGAGAAGGAGAGAAAATGCCCACTAAGGAAGAAGAAGCGGGAGCAGAAGCGTGCCTGGAGAACGGTGGAGCGGAGCATCCTGAAGAGGGCCAGGAGAACCAGCCAGCGGAGGAACCCTCGGAGGAAAACCAGCCAGCGGAGGAACCATCGGAGGAGAACTCTCCCAGTGTAGTCATCAACGGTCACACAGAGGAGCCCTCTGACCCGAGTCCAAGTGAACCAGCGAATGTAGAAGTAGAGGGTGAACAAGGACAGGATGGTGACAAGGGACTGCCAGAGGTTGAGCTCCAAGAAACCATGAATGGAAGCACGGACATGTTGTCCACAGGAGAGGATACCAAACTCCCCGTCATGGATGAGAAGGAAACCGAAATGGGCGAGGCGGTTCAAACACCTGAGGTGATGTTGAATGGAGAAGATGAGATGGAGAAGTCAGTCTCACATGAGGAGACCAATGGTGTGAATGGAGTCCATGATGACGACAATGACGCTGACCTATCAGAGCTGGAGAAGGAGAAAGAGCACTTGGTGGAGGTCAATGCAAAATCCACCAAAGCCAAGGAAACGATAGACAACACGGTCATCGTCAACGGAGGAGCAGAAAATGGCATGGCGGTCAATGGAGGCACTGAGGAGTGAGAAGAACGCACCACACAGAGCGCTGGGTTTCCCCCACATCAATATTAAATCTTTTAGAAAATGTGAGTCGAATCAAAAGTAAACCGGATTTCATTTGGTACAGAAACATGGAAAAGATGGGAGTGTTTTCTCCCCGACTGCTCGACAAAGATGGGACAGAATAGGTTACATGGGGAGAGGGATTCGCTTTTTTTTTCAATAATAAATTTTGCTGTTGAATAAAAAAAAAAGGGGGTTTCTTTTTTCTTTTTTTTCTTTTATCCGTAATCTTGGTATTTTTTCAAAACATCACACACACACACACAAAAAACGTGTTCTTTAACAACCTTAGTATAAACATTGAGTTTAATGTACATTAAATAAAAAAATACAAACTTTTCAACAAAGGTTTTTAAGAGGTAAAACAACATAAAGCTCTTCACAGAGCTATTGAACTTAATGCAGCAACACATTAGCGGTTGTCTGGCAACCAGAAGGTTGCTGGTTGAATCCCCGGCTCCTTGTAGCCAAATCTCGACACCTAACCCTAATTGATCCCAACGAGCTGGCCGTTGCATGGTTGACACCGCCATCGGTGTATGAATGTATGTATGAGTGGGTGAATGTGAGGCACTAATTGTAAAGCGCTTTGAGTGGCCACTGGTTAGAAGAGCGCTCTATAAATACAGTCCATTTACCATTTACCATTAAGAGTCATTTCAACACAACAAAGACATAGAGCTCCTCTGTCAGCTCTGGGTGTCTCTCAGTATGATCTCCAAATCGGGGCAGTGCTCATACTGTGGTTCGGCTGGGTCTGTCCAGGTGGATTGTGGGAGTTTGCTGAGGCCGCTGGGGGGGAACGTGATGACAGCCGTGTCGTTGAAAACGTCCAGCAGATGAGGTGGACAGGGCAGCTGTCTCTCCTCACACACGGCCACAGCCTGGGTAATATAGCCGTAGTCTCGCTGAAACTCCCTCTCTATCATTCTAATTGGAGAACAGAAAGCAGGACAGTAAATGGTAAATACACAGTGCTTTTCTAACCTGTGGCCACTCAAAACGCTTTACAATTAGTGCATTCATACACCAACTGCGGTGTCAACATGCAGGGGAACAGCCAGCTCGTTGGGAGCAGTTAGGGTTAGGTGTCTTGCTCAGGACACCTTGTCCGGGGATCGAACTAGCAACCTTCTGGGTTGCCAGATGATCTGGTCTACCTCCTGAGCTACTGTTGCCCCTGGAAAGTTCATATATCCCCTACTTGATTTAAAAATGACTACCCATATAGTGTGTATACACACCTGTCCTGGATGCCAGAGAAGCTGTTTCCTATGATCGTGAGCAGAGGTAACGTTTCTCTCTTCCAGTTCCTCCACAGCAGGTTGTTGTAAAGCGCTTTCCCACAATGCATCAGATAGAAGATGGTGGGCCTCTTCATCAATCGCTTCCCCTCCTGAACACATTAGTATTATTATTACACTCGTACTGTGTAATAAGCAATCTTAAGTAATAACCAATGTAACAACACATACGTATTATATAACGTTATGACACATGCATGTAACTACACAGTGTGGTTAAGGTTAGAGGTTGAGGTTAGGAATAGGCGAAAAAAACAAGTTCCATGCTAGGTGGGGTTAGGCTGTTCCATAATGTTATTAGATATTAAGTACATGCTGTTAGAGGTTGTTACATTGCTTACTACACGTGTAATCACACTGTGACAAAGACATTGTAATGTCTAAAATTACTTCAATATATAAAGTTCAAAAAAGATACCCTAGTTACCCAAAACACAATATTGGCTTCACCTTCAACACTGAAGGCGTATCTCTTCACACCTTGATGAGATTAACATTATGTACCTCGTTCTCAGTGAGAACCGTGAGATCCAGTTCTCCCAGAACATTCCTCTCTCCTGCCAGGAACACGGGGTCAAACACAGAGCAGAGCCGGGGGGGGATCTAGAGGGAGACAGGTAACGCCACATCATGCGCTTCAAACCGGTTCTACAATGCATGTTACAGCACTGATAGCACTAAAACAAATCTGGTGAGTCCCATTATATGGACTTATCCCATATTATGTGGATTGTTACTGAACAATAAAGTGAATACCCCAGCTTCCAGTTCAAACGCCTAGGCCACTGAAATACTATTTAATGTTTAATTAACAATGACGCTGAATGATAAACGTATTATATTAGTTCAGGAAAATGTGTGGTTTAGCGTGGATGAAGGAGTACTTGAGCTGCAGTGTGACGGGCTGTGCATACTAAAGGCTGTGGAAACACTGCATGACCTGACCTGCAGAGTCTCCAGCAGGAGCAGCAACATGGCCAGCTGATAGCGAGCTGAGACGCAGGACGAGAAGGAGCCCAGGCCGTAGCAAACACACTCCAGCCCGGGATCGGTTGTTGTGCCAGCGCTGCTGCTTTTCTTCTCCTGCTGCTGGTCGACAGGTAACTCAGGAGCCCCATCATCTGGTGAAGGTGTCGAGGCAGTTGCTGAGCTCGACAACAACAGGAGCTCTGAGGAGGAGGGTTCAGTCAACTGTGTCAATAATTACATATACAGCATTCAGTTTAATTTGACGTAGGATGATCTACTTGTATTTTCATTAAGACTTCAAAAGTGAGTGGTACTCACTTTTCCAGTCAAGCCAAAAGTCTTCACATTTCAACTCAGACCTACAGAAGAGGGGGACATTATTCCATTTGACATGGTGTGCTTATGGTGGAAGTAAAAGGGAGGACTGTGGACACATTAGATTCACTTTATTATCATACATTTGTATTACTACACTCACATAGTTTCTCTTATCCGCAGAAGAGTTTTCTTAGTGTTGAACTCCTGATCCTGACCACATCCATGGCCCTGACAGGTCGGGCCTGCCTTTCGCGCCCTGGATCTTCCCTTCTTCCTGCCGGCCGTTTGCCACTCCTCCGCCTTTTCAGACATCTTTTCTATTATTATATTATATTATATTATATATAAGTATTATATTTTCTCAGACCTGTTTAGCAACAGAGCGGAATCGCGTGGCCATAACTTCTTGTAGAACTCGAGTCGGACCGCTTTGTGTAGCACACTGTTGGTACACTTCCGGTTCAGGAGACATCAACAGGAAGTAGTGCTGCTGGTGTCGCGCTAGCTACGATAACTATCCGTGTTTACGCTGTAAAAGGATAAAGAAATACATTTATACATCCCGGATAAGGCGAGTCGTCAGGTGAATAATGTTCCTCTACTCTGTCGTTTATATATAATAATAATAATAATAATAATATAATAAAGTCCACAAGTGTTCCTTATTGTAGCCGCATGTACCATCATGTGTCCACTATTAGATGTTACTTTAATGACAATGTTATTAAACACAATTCACTACGTAGCGATGACCTTCAATAATTGTACATAATATAAATATATGTATTTATATTGCGTACAATTATGGACCGTAAATGTAAAATGTCCGCGTTTTACCCCCATCATTCAAGGTTTCTTCCTTGATCATTAAGAGAGTTTTTCCTTGCCCTCTGGGGGGTTAACTTATGGTTAGGGGTGTCTATTTGGCCCGGAAAGCCCTTTGAGACTGTAACTGTGATTAACGGCTGTACAATTGACTTGAATTGACTTGACATGTGCTGTAATAAAACCTCAGGATAGATCCAGACCATGTCCATGTCCCACTTGTACGGCCGGCGGGACGAGGAGGAGGACGGGGTGGAGATGGAGAGCTTCGAGGTGACGGACTGGGACCTGGCCAACGAGTTCAACCCGGAGCGCCGCAGACACCGGCAGACTAAAGACCAGGCGACCTACGGGATCTGGGCGGACCGGGACTCCGACGACGACGAGAGGCCAAGCTTCGGAGGCAAGAAGTAAGAAGTCACGCTTTTGAACCCATCATCAACATCATCATCATCACCACATTCAAAAATGTCTTGACCATAGGGCCGGGCAGTAATTCAATATTATCGTGTATCGTCTCTGAATGGTATTATATCGTCATGAAATGAAGGTATCGACTTTTTAGTCCAGATCCAGTTTTATATTACTAGTGCAGTGCCCATTCAAAACGTGCCTGTTCGGAATGGGACGATTGCTTGGCCTCCGGTATCGCTGCTTGCAGCGTTCCGGAGAACCGCTCATCCAAACAACTTCACACTCGACACTCAGCAACACAGACACAGTTTGAAGTCGATCAGATAAACAATTCTCGAGATATGCAAAGGACATACATGCAGACAGACAGACAGACAGAGATTCCTTCTTTTAGTAGAGAGATAAATTAATCAGGATGAGAAGATATGCCCTTAAAATATGAGGTTTTAAACGTCAGAGAGAAAGGAAGACTAGTTTTAGTCTGATACCATATCATTTAAATGGCCATATACTTCAATGTACAACTTCAATGTACATGCACATTGAGTTGTTTTTATCAGCTCTGTCTTTTATCATGTTTTTATGATATAATTTATCACATTATACTTTTTATGCACATCCGTCATTTATTTTCTTTTATTCTTTTTCTATATGCTATGCTCTTGCACTTGTACTTTCTACTTTTTCTTTACTTGTACTTTGTTCTTTCCAACTGCTGTAGCACCCAAATTTCCCCCCCGGGGAATTAATAAAGTCTTATCTCTCTATCTCTCTATCTCTCTATCTATCTATCTATCTATCTATCTATCTATCTATCTATGTAGTGACCCTCATTTAGAATGGTATTTTGAATTCATCAGCATATCATGATATTTATCGATATCTTTGGTATTTTGAATTCATCAACATATCATGATATTTATCGATATCTTGTAAAATTACCCAGAATTATCACGATAATACATGTTTCCATATCGTCAAATAATGTACACTGCTACATAGGAATGCAGGATAAGATTTATATTGTGTATCTGCCCATATTCAGCGCACATCAATAATGAAAATTGCATCTGTCTGCTAATAGAAATTAAAATAGAGACTATAAAAATCAACAAAAAAGTACAGTATTGAGTAAACATGAAATATAGAACAAAAAATGCATATATATAAACACAAACTGTACATAAAATGTACATATACATACAATTACATCCTACTGTAACCATAATTTATCTATTTATTCGTTCCAATAATATATGTGTTTACTTTTTCAGGTCCAAGGACTACACGGCCCCGGTGAACTTCATTAGTGCCGGTCTGCGTAAGAGTGCTGCCGAGGAGAAGAAGAAGCAGCAGCAGCAGAAAGGCACCAATGACTCTGATGACTCAGACGATGGTGGTTCTGCTGCCCCTCCTCCTTCGACACCTTCTCGCGGGGCTGCTCCTAAAAAACTTCAGACGGTATTTGTAAAATTCACCGTATACATAAACATGTAGCCTAATATGTTTTACTTGGCTACAAGAGTCATTACTTTGATGGGCTACATTGGACGTCACAATAAACTACACGGCACCCACTTTGGGAACCTCTGGCCTATTAGATTGTTTCATTCATTGGCCTCAATAAAACATGATACTTTTTCTAGGGAGGACATTTCCGTGCGAACCAATCCCAAAGGTTTGCTGGTGGCATACGAACAGGACAAGACATTGGGACCTGGGAGAAGCACACAAAGGGGATCGGACAGAAACTTCTGCAGAAGATGGGTTACCAACCAGGCAAAGGCCTGGGAAAGAACGCTCAAGGTGCGTGTGTTTCATGAGATAACCGTTTAGACACAGTTGAATATATACAGTATAAACGTAAAAACAACCGCACGCTCATTAAAATGAATAGATGTGCTGATAATACCTGACGTGGTTGTGTGCTGTCATTGCTATAGGTATCATAAACCCCATCGAGGCCAAGGTGCGTAAGGGCAAGGGAGCAGTGGGTGCCTATGGCAACGAACGCACCCAGCAAAGCCTGAAGGACTTCCCCAAAGTTGACTCGGAAGAAGAGGAAGAGAAGGTACGAACCTTAAAGAATATTATTTATCTCTCCCTTTCCCTGTCACAAACATGAAATGATGAGATTGAGATTAAACTTTTTTTTTTCTGATTCCCATGGCTACTCTGCACTCTCAGTTGTTGTTTTTTTTAAGTAGATTGTGCGGCTCACTTATAAGTCTCCTTGGATAAAAGCATCTGCTAAATGCCTGAATGTAAATGTCTGGTGCCGTTCATCTTCCGCTGTCTGAGCAGGAGTTCCAGAAGGAGCTGGGCCAGTGGCGCAGGGACCCTGCTGGGAAGAAGAAGCCCAAGTACTCCTACAGGACCGTGGATGAGCTGAAGGCCAAAGGCAAGCTGGCCGGGCGGAGTGCACAGACACCCGCTGGAGAGTTGGCACAGGTTAAGGTGGGTTCAAATCACTATGGCTCTGACTCTGACTGTACTCGTCTATAGTTCTATTCTTTGCAAGTGTGATCTATTTTGTGATCTCTTTTTACCATTTTACAGCGCACACTTTATTTGTACACATATTTTACATTTCTGATTTTATATTTATATTGTATATATTTTTGTATACCTTCATTTATATATTATATCCATATAGATCCTTGTATGTGAAAACATTCTTCTCCGCTCCCTCGCAGGTGATCGATATGACAGGCAGGGAGCAGAAGGTGTATTACAGCTACAGTCAGATGACCAACAAGCACAGTGTCCCGGAGGAGGCACCGCCGAGCAGAGACCAGAAGCCATCTGGCTTCACCCTACCCGAGCTCGAGCACAACCTGCAGCTGCTCATAGACCTCACAGAGCAGGACATATTACAGGTACTCTTCAACTTGTGTACAAGTAAGGGATAATGCCCGACGAGGTGTCCATTATCAGGAATGAATGGACGATGGGGAGGCCAGAACCGTCCGACGCGCTGCAAAGTCCATTCATTCCTGATAATGGACACCTCGAAGGGCATTATCCCACTTATATCATGGTCACTTACCAAAGATTAAAAACAAGGTTTGTTGCTTTATATTTCGGGGCAATTCGCTCTAAAAATAAAAACTTTTGGGCAGCGCTTTATCTGGTTCCCTGGAAAGAATGTGTCACACCCATAGACTCCTACATGATGCAGTAGTTTACAACTCCAGCCAATAGGAGGAACCTTGCATGCAACTTGGCAACGGGAGACAGAATGGTGTCCATTATATCATGGTCTGGGTGAATACTCGATTCCGTTTTCTGTCTGCCTTCCATCGATTAAACCTGTCTCACTCTCTCTCCCCCTTCTCCCTTCATGGTTGCAGTCTGCCAGGCGTCTGCAGCATGAGAAGGACATCGTGGTGACTCTGAGCCATGAGTCGTCCGCCCTGCAGAGCAGACTGGAAGTGGAGCAGGACACCATCCAGAGGATGGAGGCTGTGTTGGAGCTGGTGGAGCGCTTCCAGTCTGGGGAAACCGCACCAGGGGAGGGCCCCAGCCTGCAGGTATGTTATATTAATATGTTGTATT
>OMKN01020543.1:17725-46265 GCA_900302345.1 Melanonus zugmayeri
TATTATTATTATTGATAATAATAATATTATTATTATTATTTATAATAATAATTAATAATATTAATATTTATGTAGCACTTTTCTAGACACTCAACCGGAATTTTACAAAGACAAAACGATTATCAATTAAAGAAACCCCTGGTTTGGATACCTCTGTGTGTTGTAACTTCTATATTACCCTGTATGTGAATGTATTTAATGAACAATTCCTATGTGTTCCTCTTCCTCTAGGAGTGTGCTGGGATATTTGAGACCCTCCAGAGAGACTACTATGAAGAGTACAAGACGATGAGTTTGGCAGACCTGGCCGTGGCTGTTGTGTATCCTCTGCTGAAAGATAAATTGCGTACCTGGGACCCTCTGAAAGTACGTGGTTTTATATCTATTAAAGACTAACTTGTAAGTCTCTTTGGATAGAAGTGTCTTCTTCTAAATTACTAAATCATCACCTATGGCTTCTCTTAAAGGGGAACCGTTTTTTAATATATTTTTTAAGGGCTTTTTGTGCCTTTATGGACAGGACAGTGAAGAGAGACAGGAAATTGGGTTGATGAAGAGAGGGAATGACATGTAGCACAAGACCACCGGCAGGAATCGCCCCAGGGTCGCTACAAGGTGTATTGCCTACATGGATAGCGCACTAGTGGGTTGAGCCACTGGGCCGCCCCACCATCATATCAATTCTAATATAAGAGAGCGCTGCTTCATACACATGTTGTGAAAAAACCTTCATTTCCACGAAGATTTCACAGAGAACAATTGGACAATTGACGTTTTTTCCCAAGTCAGACCAATGGAGAACAAATCCCGGACCAGTGACGTCAGTGGTCCAACTTTTCTGTGATTATTTGCGGAGAGTTCATGTTACAGGCTACGATTTTATTCACAACATGCGTCTTTTATATTATAAAATAGTGAGTGTGACAGTTTTCCATTTTAATGTAAGAGTTATTTTGTGTCTTAAACGCATGGTTTACTCATCACTGTCTGGTTGTTTTTGGGTGTGGTAGGACAGCACGTCTTGTCTAGAAGAGGTTGGTCAGTGGAGAGCGCTACTGGAATCCAGACAACTCCACTCCAGCACACCGGATGCCAACATGGATCCTTATCACAGGTACATGGGGAACATACATGAACATCTGTACACTGGCCCAGAGGCCAGTAGGCTACTGCAGAAGGTCCAGCTTCTTTCTTTTTCGTGAAACAAATTTTTTTCGTGAAACAAATGGGTCTTTGGGTGATTTGTCAGCAAACTAATCCGCAAACGTATTCTCTCCATGTGATCTGCACATTTACTTTGTACTTCTAAGTGATTTTTCAAGAGTTGTGTCTATTTACATTTTTAATTGTACTTTTATTGCATTTTTAATGTATTTTAGTCTACTGTAAGGTGACTTTGGATGTCCAGAAAGGTGTCAATCAAATACATTTAATTATTATTTTTCTGACAAATTTCACATATTTAATGTTCACGTGTTTCTCCAGACTGCTGTGGGAGGTGTGGATCCCTGTGATGCGCTCCTCGGTGTCGGGCTGGCAGCCGCGTGCCGTGGGCCCCATGGTGGACTGTATAGACGTCTGGGCTCCGCTGCTGCCCGGCTGGATCGTTGACCACCTGCTGGAGCAGCTCATCTTACCCCGGCTCCAGAGAGAGGCAAGACACACTCTATCACTCTCATCAGTCTTAATATTCATGTCTAGTAAATATTCATCTATCATTTATGTCTTTTGTCTTATTTTTAGTGTTGTTTATCCTAGGCAGGTAAAAAAATATCTTTGGAGATCTTTTTAAAAAGTGATGACTTTTTTGCTATTTTCACAGGCTTTTGGTTGTGTGTGTGTGTGGTGTTGTATGCGTCTGGTAGGGATTGTTATGTCGTGTGTATGAGTTTACTTTATTCTAGATTTTATTTATTTCACGTATGTTTTTTTTTGTTTTAAAGTAAAGCACATTGAAATGACCTGTGTATGATGAAGTGTGCTATACAACTCTAATGGGTTTGATTTTAGGTAGATAATTGGAACCCGCTGACGGACACGGTGCCCATCCATTCCTGGATTCACCCGTGGCTGCCTCTGCTTCAGTCCCGCCTGGAGCCGCTCTACCCGCCCATCCGCAGCAAGCTGGCCAACGCCCTCCAGCGCTGGCACCCCAGCGACACGTCCGCCCGCCTCATCCTGCAGCCGTGGAAGGACGTGTTCTCGCCAGGCGCCTGGGAGGCCTTCATGGTGAAGAACATCCTGCCCAAGCTAGGTCTGTGCTCAACTGCCATGCCCGCTAAAACATGGAGGATACTTGATGGGTCTAGGACAGTGAATGGCAGTGAATTTGGGGGGGGGGTTGTTTTGAGACACAAAGGTGATAAGAGCAAACTGACCAGCTGGGATTGGGAACTCTGTGACTCACAGAGAGTCCCAGACAGTTTTGGCGAGAAAGTAGCGCAGGAGTTTGAAAAACAACCAGGTACACATTCTCAGAATTACACTGAGTGCGTATATTGTGATTTTCCATTACACTGTCCCTCTACAGCCCTGTGTCTCGGGGACCTGGTCATCAACCCGCACCAGCAGCAGATGGACCCGTTCCACTGGGTGATGGACTGGGAGAGCATGCTGTCCCTCTCCAGCCTCATGTCCTTGTTGGACAAAAACTTCTTCCCCAAGTGGCTACAGGTTAGTGAACACACTGAAGTACAACGGTACTTTTAGATTACCTTTATTATAGTGTAGCTGTAGCTCAGGAGGAAGGTTGCCGGTTCGATCCCCGGCTCCTCGTAGCCAAGTGTCAAGGTGTCCCTGAGCAAGACGCCTAACCCTAACTGCTGCAAGCTGGCTGTTCCCTTGC
Organism: Melanonus zugmayeri; assembly: GCA_900302345.1. Classification (NCBI taxonomy): domain Eukaryota; kingdom Metazoa; phylum Chordata; class Actinopteri; order Gadiformes; family Melanonidae; genus Melanonus; species Melanonus zugmayeri. The sequence goes on from OMKN01020543.1 coordinate 20,571, forward strand.
ATGGTTGACACCGCCGTCTGTGTATTAATGTGTGGATGCGAGGCGCTAATTGTCAAAAAGCTTTGAGTGGCCATAGATTCGATAAGCATGATATGAATGCAGTCCATTTATATTATGAAGTGGCATCTTTACATATTTTAATGCATGTTTGTTTTCACGACTCCTCCCCTAGGTCTTGTGTTCGTGGCTGAGCAACAGTCCTAACTATGAGGAGATCACCAAGTGGTACCTGGGATGGAAGACCATGTTCAGTGACACGCTGCTGGCCCAGCTGCTCATCAAGGACAAATTCAACGAGGCTCTGGACATCATGAACCGCGCAGTGGCCTCGGGCGTTGGTAGGTGCCGCCGGAGAACGCACACGCATGCTGTACACGTTTACACGTGTACACGGTTTTATTGCCACGTAAGCTTTCACATACAAGTGAATTTGCTGTGGCGTGTTGATGGAGAAATACAGAAGAAAAAACGGAAAAGCAACAAATGAGAAGCAGCAATAAATTAATATATAATAGAGTCTTTGGGGTTCAAGTCCCTCTCTGTTTCCACCGTTACCAAAACATGTCCTGAAACATACACTAACTATACAACAACAACGATCAGCTAAACCACTCTTCCCTTCTCTTCCCATGCCATCAGGTGGATACATGCAGCCCGGCGCCAGGGAAAACATCGCGTATCTCACCCAGACAGAGAGACGGAAGGACTTCCAGTACGAAGCGCTGCAGGAGCGCCGAGAGGCGGAGAGTGTGGCCCAGCGGGGGGTCAGCGCTGGCCTGCCCACCAACTTCAAAGACCTGATCCAGGCCAAGGCAGAGGAGAACAACATCGTGTTCATGCCCCTGGTGGCAAAGCGCTTTGAGGGCAAACAGCTGTACACGTTTGGCCGTATCATCATCTACATAGACAGAGGCGTTGTGTTTGTGCAGGGGGAGAAGACTTGGGTGCCCACGTCATTACAGAGTCTGATAGACATGGCCAAATGAGAACAATCAATATAATGGCAGTTATTGTCAAATGTACAATGTCTTTTCTTATAGCTTGTAATGTATAGTCTTTTTTGGGGGGATAAACTAAAATTGTTCTTTTAGGATAACAAACCGAAAGATATGACATTTGTTTGTAAGTGGCTAAATGTTTTGATCCATGAATAAAAAAGTTTGACATAATGTGCACGACTGATTGGTTTTTCAATGCATTCTACAAAACAATATTTAGAGCATTGAAACCATGTGCTCTTGTTTACTCTTCGGTAAACCACTATGGGGTTCCTGTAGGTGGCAGTATACGCGTTTTTCGTGAAATTTTTACAGGTTTGCCGGAAAACCTTTTGGCCCTACGAAGCTTCCGTAAGCATTGTGTTTCGAGCTTAGCGGTTGCACGAAGCTAGTTAGCTTTTACAAATATAGCGTTGTGAATTTTTTGGAAAGGATTTTACACGTTATTCTTCCATTTAACTCACAGGTGAGTTTATTTACCCATATGCTTAATTCGTCAATCATTCTGAAATGATTATTTAGCTAAGCTAAGCAGCAAGTCACCACCGGCTAACAGCTAGTTACCCTCACAGCTGATGTGTCTGCTTCATGGCCACCAGAATGCACACGTTTACACCGTTGTTTATCATTTATATCCCCCACTTATAAAACATACGGCTGTTCTGTTACTCCAGCCGGTCCGCCATGTCCTCCGACGCCCTGAAGAAGCGGAAGGCGAAGGTCCTCCGCGCTGAGGGGGCGACCCCGGAGGTGAAGCGGGGTCGTGGAGACGGAGAACAGCAGGTAACACCACCACGACTTGAGCTTTAAACCTGGGTAAATGGGATAAACCCCTGGGTTTAATGGGAACCCATATGCTTTCAACACTCAAAGGGATCGTCCACTGAACCCCCGCATTGACCTAAAACTGATACACTGGCTGTGCGTTTTGCACTGTTGTCCTGACGTGTCCCGTGTGTGTGTGTGCAGGATGCTCGTGTGTACAGTGAGGAGTTGGAGCTGGACGGCAGAGACCCTGAACAGGACTACCGGCAGTACAAGCAGACCTGCGAGAGTTTGGCCACGCTCATGGGAGAGATCCAGGAGCTGAAGGCCAGTGGTGCTAAAGAAGGGGTGAGAGTGTCCTGGATGCTGGGGACATGTCTGGTTCATAGGTGTCCTTTACACTGGGGACGTGGGGGATATGTCCCCACCACCACTTTTTGAAATGGCCGATTTTGTCCCCATCAATTTTTAAAAGCATAAATTGTTGAAAAATAGCTTCCACCAAGAAATGTTAACTAACAAATGAGAACGCTTTGTTTATTTGCACAATAAGAAAACATACAATGCAATGTAATTATAGAAGAAACAAATGCGCATGCATTATGCAATTCTTTTCTCGCCATAATTATCTACTCTGACCTCATACTGATTCCTCCCCCATTACATTGCATACAATCTCATATTTTGAAGACTGTTTAAACAATGTTTTTTTCATCTGAGCCGTTATGTCCCCACCACTTTTCAACATAAAGTGACTCCCTGGGATGAGAGGAACACTCTAAAATCCCCACACTCCTGTATATATTATTAGCCAAATAGAGAGACATCAGAGCTCTCTGACTTCAAGATGCATTGACAAGGTGTCTTTATGGAATAAACTAATTACTGTGGTCTTCTGGTCGCAGTCTATGGATGTGGAGCAGAAACGCTTGCAGAGCTGCATCCACTTCATGAACCTGAAGAAGCTCAATCGTCTGGCACACATGCGGCTGAAAAAGGGCCGGGACCAGACACACGAGGTAATGCATGCATGCAGGTGACCACGTTACACACCATGGCATGTATAACACAGTATCATCTTCATAACTTGTTGTTTTTTTTATACTTTCAGGCAAAGCAAAAAGTGGACGTGTTGCATCTTCAACTGCAAAACCTGTTGTATGAAGTCATGCACCTGCAGAAAGAGATCAGCAAGTGTCTGGAGTTCAAGTCAGTATACATAACAAATGTGTGTTCTAAAAAGCGAGGAATTAACTTATTGTTATATATTATAGTTGGATATATTTTTGTGTAAATGTATATTTTCTGTGCATTTTTGTGCATCTTTTTATTCCTGACTGTCTTTTTGTGTTTTTCCTTTTCTTATTTGATTTGAATTATTTTTCCGTTATTTCTTGAGCAGCGGACCGTAATTTCTTCGGGATTAATAAAGTTCTCTGAAACTGAATGTCATGTTGCCCCGGCCAGGTCTAAGCACGAGGAGATCGACCTTGTGAGTGAGAGTGAGTTTTACGAGGAGGCCCCCGAGGAGATATCCAGACCCCTCCTCACCAAGCAAGACCCCCACCAGCTGACTCTGGCCCGGCTCGACTGGGAGCTGGAGCAGAGGAAGAGGTAACACACACACACCAACAGTGTTGTTCTGGTCTCGCCTGTATATGCTAATCAATATCTTTTATAATCAATGTCGCCTGTGTCATTGTAGATGTTCATGTCATTTCCAATTTAGTCATTTGGTTTAGTCATTTGACACTTTTTGCGACTCACAATATAGGTTGTGTGCCTGTATTGTCTTGTAGTGTTTGTTTTCATCAGGTCTCTCTTGTAAAAGAGGTGCACAAACTCAATGAGACTTACCTGAATAAATAAATGTTGTATAATCAATACCGTAGTATTGAACGAAGCAACACTAGAAATGCTATGGTTGTGTCTCCTTGTGCGGTGAAGGTTGGCGGAAAAATACAGCGAGTCTCAGACCACGAAGGAGAAGATCCAAAAGAGCATCGAGGTGAAGAAGGAGCACCTGAGCAGCCTGCAGCCCGGACTCAACGCCATCATGCAGGTGTGCATAACATAAATATATGCTGTCTCACTACACCTCCGGTGTGTATATATAACATAGTTATTCTCTTCCAATGTTGTGGGGGGTTTGAATTATAGGAGAGCATACATTTGGTCAAACTGGTTCAAAAAATAAAATTAGTTTGGAATAGAATAGACTCAAAGTTTTGTTTATCAAATGCACAGTATAACACACAGGGTTGTTCTGGACACTGAAATTATTGTGACACGGCAAGGGTCAACTACGCAATTAAAATTAAATGGTAATGTAAAAAGTATCAATATTGTAAAATATACAATAAAGTGACGACGAATATAATAAAGGGTTGACAAGCAGTTGAAAAACATTGATTATCGGTTATTGCAACGCCTTTCCCCCCCATCCTCCAGGCCTCTCTCCCAGTGCAGCAGTACCTGTCCATGCCATTTGAGCAGACGCAGAAACAGACTGAGGTCGCCCGCCACCTGCCTCCCGCCCTCTACGTGCTGTTCGTCCAGGCCAAAGCCTATGGACAGGCTTGTGGTACGTGGAGAATCCATCCAGACTTCACAGCACATTTATAGAGCTGTCTAAAAGACTTAAAGTATTATTAATGTTGCGTTTCAGACAAGAACCTGAGCATGTCGATCAGTGGGGATGTGGACGAGGCCAAGGCTCTGTCCAAACCGCCGGAGGACTCGCAGGGTACTGACACACACACACACGGTATACATTAGTGGTGTAACGGACCGTAGTTGATCCGTGATCCGTATGGATCGTCCCCCACGGTTCGGCACGCATGTGAACCGCAGATTAATTGCAAAGCTTAACCATCACTTGTATTTATTTATTTAGTTATATATATATATATATATATATATATATACTGAATCCCAACGAATCAATCTGGGATGCTCGCCTTGCAAAAAGCAAAGAAGAAGGAAAGTGCCACTTAAAAATGCGCAAGGATACGCAACAATATAGTTTTCTGACAGAACTTTCACTTCAGCAATTTGTTTTTTTCAATTTCGAGAGATGTGACGGCAAACAGAACAAACATTGGCAAACATGCATTGCAGAACGGGGCAGCGTGTAGTGTGTGCGCGTAGCGAGTGTGTGGTAGAGAGAGAGAGAGCAGAGAGTGACGGTGAATGCGAATGGACCCCACGGTCAACAAATAGAATCCTCTCGCTTTTGATGATCCGATCCGTGACCCGAACCGTGAGTTTTGTGATCCGTTGCACCACTAGTACACACAGTACACACACACATGTATAACAATCTTTGATTTTCGAGATGTTTTACAATGAATAACGTTGTTCGTAGTATACAGCTTGTGTGTGTATTTGTTTGTTGTTTTAGTATATGTGTTGAGCGTATGTTTTCTCTGCCGTCTAGATGATGAGAGTGATTCAGATGCGGAGGAGGAGCAGGAGAAAACGGTGATTATCTGGACACAAACCCAACATTCCCAGATGCTTTTTATTCTCCACGTTTTAGGTTTCCCCTTCATTGTTATATCTGAATGGATTTCTCCTTTCCTTCTTGTCCTGCTTTATCTTTCACCCATAAATAAAACACACACGCAGGGGTCAGATGGTTCAGTTGTCTCACATACCCACAATTGCAGCGTACCACACACACACACACACACACCCCTCGACTCCCCTACTCCCCTACTGGCGTTGCGGTCTGGGGATTCGGGGAGTGGCATTCATCGAGCGCTTCCTGCGTCCAGATCACTGCCTTCTGAGGGTTTCTGGGAACATTTAGCGAGGATGTCTGGGGGACTGTAACCGGACCCCCGTCTCATTCCAATGCGTTGTCAGACCGCAACTCGGTGCCCGTTTACTCTTCAATCTCTCCTTGCGTACTCACTTTTATCTTTAGCTCTCTCCAGCCCGGTTTGGTGTTTATTACGGGTGTTTTGCCATAAGATGACAAATATATTTGAAGCACAATTTTTACCACATCCTCTCCTTTTTTGTAGCTCTCGCTCTGTCCACCTCTCCTCCAAAACAGCCTCTTCCTCCCCGGTTTGTAACTGTAGAAATAAACGCATCAACAACCTGGGAGGCTTTTGCTGTAAGCAGCTGAAAAATAAGACACACGTAGCGCTGCTGATACCAGAGGTTTGATTACGCTGCAATGCTGAACAAGCACTCTGTGTTTTTGCTTTCCTTTTTTAATCCCTTATTATTTTATTTACCCTCAATCTTCTTCTTTTCCTTCCCCAGAAGAGGAGAAGGCCGACCACCGGCTGCCAGCTGGACGATAAACGCCGGGAGATGCTGAAGAGACACCCCCTTTCCCTTTGCCTTGACCTCAAGTGTAAAGGTACACACACGCACACATACACGGTGCATCCAATGACCCCTCCTAATGGAGTGGAAGGCTTATGGCTGGCATGACAAATGAAATCCTCCAGTAATGTCTGTATTAATAGCCCTAACACCCTTGCAGCCGTGTGGTGTTCAGTTAAACACCACCACGCCGGCTTCCCCAGAGTGCTCCCATACATGGTTATTGTTGTAACTCTATCCATGAGATCCACTGTCTGTTATTGTGGCTCCGTTCCATTATTAATGATGTTATGACATGGTCTGACTCCAGGCCGCCACCTGCTGGCGATGGTGGGTAGGTGACGGATTACAAGGGGATCTGCATTGCAGGCATGCCTCCATGTAAAGGGAGAAGGGGGAGGAGGTGGTGGGGGATATGGAGAAGCATGCAGCAGTGAGATCTCTCACTGTAAGCACTATTCTCCTGTGGTCTTTCCATTATCGTCCACATCCCTTAAGGTGTCCTTTAGCGCAGCCGGCCGTAGTGCCATGTTGTTGTTGTTGTTGTAGTTTACTGCAGTACTAGCGGCACCGCTGCGGCCGGGCCACGCCTGAGCGGCGGGGTGTCACTGGGTTCACACAGTAGCTGCAGAGAGAGAGGGAGAGAGAGTGCTGTCAATATGACCTCCCCACCCCACCACGCCCCACCACTTTCTCCCTCTAATCTGATACAGTCATAGGAGTGTTAAATAAGGGAACGCGTCGATGAGGAGGGGAGATGTAAACGATAAGCCCCGTGTGAACCGCGTGTCCCGTCTCTCTTCCGTCTACAGATGGCAGTGTTCTCCACCTCTACTTCTACTACCTGATCAACCTCAACATCATGACGGTGAAGACCAAGGTGGTCTTCACCGCCACGGACCTGAGCACTGCCATCAGCGCCGGGTGTGTATTGTGTGGGTTGTGCGTCTCTTGTGTGTGTGTGTGTGTGTGTGTGAGTTGTGCTCGTGGTCGTCATCACTGTGCATGTGTTGGTACAGTGAGATGAATGATCCCTATTGATTCCTATCACCTGCCAGGGAGCTGCTGAACTCCGAGACGCTGCTGAACTGCCTGTATAGCAACGACCAAGGACAGGAAACACCCAACCCGGCCAATCGCTACCAGTTCGATAAAGTCGGGTGAGGAGACACAAAACGTTTTGTAGCACAACTACCATGCAGAACTACTACTGTACATTGATCACATGACTAGCGTCTGGAGTGAAAACAATAGCTGCTGCCACTGATTGGAATGAGCTGCAAAAATTACTCAAATTGCCCAACCCTGTGTCCATCCCTCTTTTTAAGGACAAAATGTTACGTTATGTCTTTTAAACGATGTCTGTACCTGTTAGTCTGTCATTGTTTGGCTCCCCCCCGCCCATGTGTGTGTGTCTCCTGCTACCGTTTGTTCTGCTTTATTTATCTCATTGCACTGCACCTTGCTGCACTTCTATTGCAGGGTTTCCGCTGCATACATTTGGCGGTGGCGCCCCCACCGCTTCAAAATAATTGCCTCCGCTGCTTCACAATCTCAGTTCCACCGGGCGCACGTCGTGTTCTGGTTGCGTCTCGGTTGCTGGAGCAGATCGCGGCCACTCTAGTCAATGCTGGTGATCCCACCGAATGCACCGTTATTGGAAATGAGAACTGGTTCAAAAATGTTTTACAAATAAAATAAATGGAACAATGAAACACAATTAAAACTTTATCTTGAATCGTAAAATTACAAAAAGTACCACATTATATCCTACCCGATTCTCTTTAAATCCAGTGTCTTTTGCTCCTCATCCTCTTCTGATCTTCATCACCTTGTTCCGGTTCCTCCATTTTGAGGAGTCATCGTGTTTTAACGGCTATTGATGATTGTTGCCTCGCGCGTATCGAGTGACGCCAACATTAACATCAGCCTTTCATTTCCCACCCTGCTAGGATCGTTACATTTGCGGACTACGTGAGCGAGCTGGGCCATCCCTACGTGTGGGTCCAGGATCTCGGGGGTCTGCACTTTCCCGGTGACGGCCCGTCAGAGGTGTGTTGTTTGTGCCAACAAATCTTTTAAGAATAAATTACGAAAATGTATAATGTATAAAAAATGTCTTCTTTTTTCCCAGTAATCGTGCACTACGCACATTTTTCACTGCAGCCATCACTTTTGCTCAGATGTTTTTTTTCTTTTCTTCAGACCAAATTGATTTTTAGAGAAAAAAGTCCTGCTATGATTGAGCTGTAGGTTTTATTATTTTACAAGCTCATAATTTCAAATGGCTTGGAGTGGCTGCAGTGAAGTACAAATGTTTATAGACCTTTGTAACTTCATGAGTTGCTTTTGATTTCCACAAAAAATGCATAAAATACAATTTATTGAATTGTATTGATGGGATAAAAATACCTACCACAAAATAACGAGCGACCTGAACCATATACAATGTGATATTATTTATTATTTAAATATTTAGATTGTATTTTGTGGCATTCAGCTGTATAATAAGTCTACTTTATGTCTACTCTTCTGATGAGCGTTTTCCCCCGTGTGTATAAAGGTAACGTGTGTGTGTGTGTGTGTGTGTGTCCTCCAGGGTGTGCGGGTCGGCAGTGCTCTGAGTGCCAGTCACATGGAGGCCACCATGAAGCTGCTCAGAGGCCGAGTCCAGTCCCGCTTGGCGCTCCACAAACAGTTCACCTCCCTGGGTACGCGCAATGTCTACTACTGCTGCCTTCTGGGTCTTCTGCTTCCTGTAGAATGCACCACCAGACGCTTATTTAGACCCCCCCAAAAAGTGTGTCACTTGTGAAACAGTTCAGCCTCACACAGCTTGTGTGTGTGTGTGTCAATTTGGAAATAAGAATGAGGTCAAACCTTTGAAAAATGTGGTATTTGTATTGTTAAAAAATAGAAACAGTTTGAATGTCGTTTCTTCTGCTTCCCCAGAACACAGCATTGTGCCCGTCTCCAGTGAGTCCCAGGACCTCTTCCCTGCCAAGGTCATCTCTCGGCTGGCCCGCTGGACCACCATCAGTCACCAGGACTACATGGTAGGCACCGCTCTGAGCCCACCGTTTACACAACAATACAAGGTTGATGAGGATGATGATGCCGGTCAGGCTCCAAGCGGCGAGACGTAAGGGCCGGGGCAATAATTCAATGTTTTTGCTCATCGTCTTTCAATGGTACTAGTGCAGTGCCACAGAGATTCCTTTTAGTAGAGAGATTGCATCATCATGAAATTAAGATATGGACGTACAGTAATACCCAGTCTAAATGAATTATGAGAAAACATGCCCTTTAATCAATCATCATATGAGGGTTGAATTGAAATGTCAGAGAGAAAGGAAAACTAGTTTTAGTCCGATACCATACTTTAAATGTACATATATTTCAATGTAATGACCCTCAGTTAGACTTGGACTGGCGTTTTTAATTCATAAGCATATCGATCATAAGCATATCGATATTGTGTAAGAATGTCCCATGATTATGGTGATGATAAATGTTTCCAGCCATGTGTGACCTTGTGTTCCTCCTCCTTCACAGGACTTGACGTTCACCAGACACGTGACCAACGTGGGCCTGGCCAAGGAGGCGGACCTCTACTTCATGGCTGTAGTGGAGAGAGGGACAGGTAGTCACATGACGCCAGCCACCGGAGACACCAATGGTGGACCTTCATCGCTCAACTCTCTGCCGTTAACCGTTTAATCGTTCAATTTGCGCTCTGTTTTTTCTCTCTTCTGACGTCAGCTCGCCTGCAGGCCGCGGTTGTGTTGAACCCCCGCTACCCAGAAGTCTCTCCTCTGTTCTCCCTCTCTCTCAGCTGGAAGGGGGAGCACAGCGGCTGCAACGATGACAACCTCAGAGTGAGTCAACTCCGCTCATGCAAACATATGACGACCTCTTACTTTTTCTTTTTTTAGCCAGCGGGTGAAATGTGTCTGTTGTAACGGTGATGTTTTCATGTCCCTGAGGCTTGTCTTCACTATTTAACCTCAACCCCGTGATTCCAGGCCATGGAGAGCGAGGTGAACGTGTTCAAAGGCGAGCTCCAGGGCCCGCGCCCGGGCCACCAGCTGCTGACCAATCAGCTGGCCCGTCTGTGCGTGTGCCTGGATGTGTATCTGGAGACGGACGGAGAAGACAACAGCGTGGAGGGACCCCGGGAGTTCCCCCGGGAGAAGATGTGCTTGCGCACCGTCAGGTACTACTGGCTCTTATTCCCCTAGCGGCCATGTTGGATCCAAACAGTATCTGGGTGGGGGAAACTGAATGCGTTGCATAGACCATTATCAGTATGTTTTAAAAAATCTCTTAAGACATTTTTTAAATAGAATGCTGCACTTTTCCTCTTTTTATTGAATCTCTGGTTTGCTTTTACTGTGTTTTTATTGCTGTTCTGATTTCTGTATTCTATATTTAGTTTTATGTTCTTTGTAAAGCACTTCATAAACCTTGTTTAAAACCTTGTTTAAAAGGTTTTGCATAAGTTAAGATTATGGGTATTATGAATATGTCATCGGAAAAGTGAGCTAACCCTGCTTATCTCTCTCTCTCCATCTTCCAGAGGTCCAAACCGCCTGAAGCCGTTCAAGTACAACCACCCTCAGGGTTTCTTCAGTCATCGTTGAGCCGCGTGGTTCGTTCTTCCCCCCCGTGTGCTGTAAAACAACCTGTTCCAAACACTGCAGGAACAACGATGGAACTGAAGGGATTCCGCATTCAGTTCCATCGCCCTGCTAGCGTTTGCAACCAGGATGGCCGCCAGGTAAATAAGGCCAATAGCCCCTCAGTTCGTGTAGTCCTGAGGAGACGTCGATTTTTACTTTTAGTCACAAAAAAAAACCTGTCCCTTTTTGAATTAAAAAAATGTATTTTCATGAAAGCCTTTGTATTGATGTTTTTTCTTTAGTACCTTGTGCATTTTTTTTGTCTACCTTGGTTTGTGTGCGGAACTTTTGCCTTGAGGATTTTTTTCTCCGTCTCTCTCTTCTGAGTCTTTCTCTCTCTCCTATCTCCTCCCTCTCTCCCTGCTCTATTTATAGGTTCTGTCTGCTGCACCAGAGCTGGTTACTACTCCATTGTGCCTGGGTGCTGCTCTATGCTGAGTCACCCTCACAGAGGGGAGGTTTCCATGGTGTGCCATGTACACTCGCATATGCACATATACACCGGCCCGGTGGCCATTGTAGCCCCATGGGGTCAGAAACCCAACACACTGCAGGGTAACATGGCGCATTGTCTAAGTTGTTATTATTTCCTTAGAGACACTTTGTTCTTACAAGTAGTAAAATGAGCTTTAATCGCAATGAAATCATCTCTTCTCCTTATTAACCTGCCTTGGAAAGAGGTCTTCATAAACAACTGCATCTTTGACCAAATGTTCGAAAGCGATATTGGTAACCATGTTTTGGATGGATGGTTGGATGCACCTACAACACATTTTAACTGTATATTAATACATGCATATAGTGGCTAGGGTGTTCGAACCGAAAGGTACTGGGTTCGATCTGATGTCCTGTAGACATCCTTGAGCAAGATGCCCTGTAGACATCCTTGAGCAAGTTCCCCTAACCCCTACCTGCTCCTAAACATCTGGCATCTGGATTCACTGAAAGTTGCTCTGGATAATAGCATCTGCTAAATAGTAGTAGTAAATGGTAATAATTAACTAAATAAAATGTGGTCGAGGGTAAAGATGCAATTCGAGTAGAATTTGATTATATGCATTTTTGATATTGCTTTGTTCTCTACATCACTAAATGGAGAAGACCAAAAATAACATTAAAAAAAAAGATATAACGGTATTATTCCTTGTTCCGGAGTTATTTATGAACCTTCCCTTCAATACATCTGTGTGATGCTCTGTCCTCCGCTGCAATGCAGGAGGAGATGAAACCCTTTCGTTTAGCGCTGAGCTAAAGTTTCTGCTGGTTGTACCCCAGTCAAATTCGAAGATGAGATGAGAGACCGGGCCTTCGCCTCGGTGACTCAGACATTAGAAAAGCTTCCTTTTAATTTACAAACTGGCGTCAATTAGAAACCGACTTGTATAGGCAGGCATTCATGACTACATGCCATGAGCTGGTTTGTTTTGTGTTTTAAACTTGCGTTGTGGAAATGTGCACCTATTGTATTTTTACTTTTTAACTTTGGTTAAGCACTTTGTGATTCACGCTCTGGAAAGGTGCTATATAAATAGATTTTAGTAGTAGTTGTTGTAGATCAAGTGGAAATGTATTAAGAGAAGAAGATGCATTACTCTTTTTCCATACCTTTTTATTTTTCAGCATTGCATATTCTCAGCAGTGTATACATAGCACAGTCATCAGTGTCAAAGCATTACAGACCAAACGGGTGAAGTCGCTGAAGTCCACCCTTCATTGGGGGAAGCTACAGTAAGGTGCACAACAAGCAAACTCCATCTCTGTTCTATTTATGTATATGTAAATATAATATACACGTATAACTCTTGAAGTATAAGTATATAGTTTAATATAGATCTATATTATTAATCTGTCACAATCTGTAGCCTGGCATTTTCTAACATCTCTAAGCCGTAACGGCTTAGGTGTGTGCAGGGCCCTGCGATTTCCCTCCCGCAAGAGGGACTTAGTTTAAATGCACTTTTCATTATTAAGGGCAGTTGTCACATTCAACGAAGAGTTTAGCATTCGGCATTCACTACAGTCATACGTCAGAAGCATCTGGGGTATGTAATGGCCATACTAGGATTATAAGCTAGAGAATCACTATTGCTAACATACCGTTTTACCTGCTATATGTTGGACACTTCACTTGCTGCTGAAGTGCCCTGCCAGAAATACCCTGCTCCTCCACTCCGTCTTTCCCCACCCTGTAAGTTCTTTGGCGTCTCCACGTACTCCTCGCCTTAAGCCGTGAAATGGTCACAGTCCATAGGTCTTACTTCTTGACCTCTTTGGGCTTCTCTATCTTTTCGTCAGCCTTCACGGCGACGGATTCCTTCTTGTCCTCGCTTTTCTCCACTGGTTTCTTCTCCTCTTTCTTGGGCTCTGCTTTCTCGGGCTCTGCTTTAGGGGCAGGCTTCTCCGCAGGCTTGGCCTTGTCCTCCGCTTTGGGGGCGGAGGGTTTCTGCTCTGGTTCTGGTTCGGGTTTGGCGGCCGGGGCGGGTTTGTCCTCCGCCGGCTTGCTTGCCACGGCAGCAGGAGCCGGTTTGGGGCCGTCTTCTACTTTGCTGTCCGTCTTTGCGTCAGGTTTCTCTACCTTCTCTGGCTTGGTTTCAGGTTCCTTCTCCTTGGGTGCCTCCTTTTTCTCCTCTTTCACAGGTGCAGGCTCCTCCTTTTTCTCCTCTTTCACAGGTGCAGGCTCCTCCTTTTTCTCCTCTTTCACGGGTGCAGGCTCCTCCTTTTTCACCTCTTTCACGGGTGCAGGCTGCTCCTTCTTTTCCTCCTTGGCCGGCTCAGGCTGCTCCTCTTTCTTCTCCTCTTTGGGGGTCTCCTTGGGCTTTTCCTGCACGGGGGACTTGGGTTCGGGGGTCTTCGGAAGTGGGGATGAGGGGGGAGGGGACTTGCTCGCAGGCTTCTCCTCTGTCTCTGGCTTCTCCTCTGCAGGGATGTTCACGGGAGATTTGGGCCTGGGGGATTTGGATTCTGGAGATTTGGGCTGAGGAGACTTTGATGGAGGGGAAGCTGCTTTTTCAGAAGACTTGCTCTTGTCCTCGTCCTCTTTAGCTTCTTCTTCTTCCTCTTCTGCCTTATCTTCCTTCTCTTCTGCCTTATCGTCTACTTCCTCTTCTACCTTCTCCTCCTCTTCCTTCTCCTCCTCTGCCTTTTCTTCCTCAGCATCATCCGCCTTTTCTTCCTCCTCCTTGTCCTCTACCTCCGCTCCATCTTCTTTGGTGTCCTCGCCGTCTTCCTCCTCCTTCTCCTCTTCTTCCTCTTCCTTCTCCTCTTCTTCCTCATCTGCCTCCTCAGTCACCTCGGTCACCTGGGTCTCATCGGTCTGCTCTTCCACGATGACGGTGTCGGAGATCTCCTCGCCTTTTCTGGAGAGGCTGGAGAGCCTGCTGTCCATGTAGGAGTATAGACTCCCGCCGGTCACAAAGCGCTTCTCCTCGCCCTCCAGGAGCTTCCTGTTGGGGATACACAGCAGGACATCCGCTATCATTACACTGATCAGTCATGGAACATTTGCTTTGAAGCCATCACTGTAGCACAGTATGCAATGCAATACATGCTATTAAATGGCCACGGTGACCTGATCTGTGGTCTTCCAGCACAGCCTCACCTGTAAGCAGCGATCTCGATGTCCAAAGCCATCTTGACGTTGAGCAGCTCCTGGTAGTCCTTCAGCTGGCTGGCCATCTCCCACTTGGTGCTCTTCAGCTCACTGTCCAGCTGGTGGATGGTCTCCTGAGGATGGACAGACACAAAAGACACGACACAAGGTCTCAGTCTGCTGTGGTAGCAGATGTAAGCCGTGTGAGTGTGTGGCGCTGCTAAAGCGGGAGGCGCTTGGCCTCACTGAGACGTATTCATGCGTAAGGTCATGCCTGCAGAGAGCCGAGGTCTCCGTGGTGTCTGTCCTCGTTCTCCATGCGCTGTCGCTCCAGGGAATCCTTGGTTCCGCGCAGCGTCTCCAGCTCAATGGTGCGACTCTGCAGCTGCCGGCGGTACTCGGAGATCTCATCCTGAGATCCGCGAATGGCATCCTGGTTGGTCCTGGCGGCGTCTGACAGCCGATCCATCCGCACTGCAGCGACCACAGACACAAACAAAACAACACGCAACGGCGCCAGGGTTTTATGATCACTCTCGAGGAGAAATTACTGACACGCATAACATGATCTACGTCTGTTGTTCACTTGGGTAGCATTACCATACGATCGCTTGAAGTCAGTTTGAAAAGAAAATCGAAATCCTCAGATGTCCAGCACATCTAAGATTGAAAATGTCCAGCGAAGGGTTCAGTAAAGCATTGAGATGACATTATGCACCACAAAAAAAGCTCCTATCTGAGCAGTGCAACATCTTCAACAGATATCTGAGCTGCTCTCTGTCCACTAAGGTCACCCCCCGGGGTCTGAGTAACCTTCACAGCCTCAGTCTGCCAGTCAGGGGTCTGACTCAGCTCGCTGTCTGCCAAACCGCCTCCATAATAATAAGCCACACTGCTGCAGTCAGCGCCTCCCCATGCCGCCACTAAGGTCACTCAGCATGGCCTATACACCATAGAATCTACGGCGTATAGATCTACGGCGTAGATAGAGGCATAGGTCGACTCAATGTGCAAACTATAGGCCAAGGTCGACGGAAATGATTAAATAATAAAACTATGAAGCCATTTGTAGAACCTTGGAGATTTGGTTAATAAAAGGTAAAGTAAATATGATGTATATTTATCAACTTACTTACTAAATAGCGTTGTAGCCCTGTGTACTTTCTGTGTGTCTTGCAGAAAGTAGCCTAGACACATGAACAGTAGGTCTTGAATGTGTGATGGTAACAAATCACCTGCATTGATCTTGCCACAGACGACCAAATGAGTCACTTTTCTGCCTGTGTGTTTTTTAAACCTGCAGTGCATCATTTTCAGATGCATTCAAATGCATTCGCCTGTGACCGATTGTGAACGATTAGACTGCAGATGTAGATGTAGGGGTCCTACGAGAACGGATAACAATGTTTAGAGGGTTTTTTTTGTTAGTTTTTTTGCTTTCTGCAGGCTCTTGCTTTTGAATGAATTAAAAGATTTAACTATTTTTAACTAGTCGACACAATTTCCATTGCGTTACGCATTTTAATCAGAGATGGGTTTTTTTTTTGTGTGAAATATATTTATATTATTATGATTATATTTATTTAGCTATAGAATCTCCTTCAACAAGGAACTTTAATATAATTAAATATACGTTTTAATATAATTTTCACACATTTATAATAAAACATTTTACGCTTAGTCTATGAAAAAGAATAAAAAAAGTAAAATAAAAATAAAAATATATATATAAAAAATATAAAACTATATCAAATGTATAATTGACCTTTGAACCATTCCTCGGTCTGCGCGGCGTTCTGGTTCGCGTGGCTGTCCAGCTGCGCGCGGATCTCCCGCAGCGCGCCGGTTACGTCCGCGCGCACGGAGTCTCCGCGCGCCTCGAAGTTCACCTGCGCGCCCTGGATCTGCACGAGCAGCTCGCCCACCTCCTCCTCGTGGTTCTTCCTGAGGAAGTCCACCTCCTCCCCGAGGGCGCGCACCTTCTTCTCCAGCTCCGAGCGCGACAGTCCGCACTCGTCCACGTACTTGTGCATGGCGCGCACCGCCGCCTCAGTCTCCTCGCGACTGCGCGCCTCGTCGTCGATCCGCGCGCGCACGCCCTGGATGTCCTCGTCCAGGTGCTCCTGCTCCAGGAGCGCGCCAGCCTTCTCCCCGGATAGCTGCTGCAGGCGGTCCCGCAGGTCCCCGAGCTCCCGCTCGTACTGCTCCCCGATGGACGCGCGTCCCGCCTGGCTCTGGCGCAGCGCGGCCGCCTCCGCCTCTAGGTTCCTGTTGTGCAGCTCCAGGTTGCGCACCTTGTCGATGTAGCCGGCGAACCGGTCGTTGAGCGTCTGCAGGATCTCCTTCTCATTCCTCCTCACGATGTCCCCGTTGTACGACGTGTCCATGTGGTGGTCGGGTGGCGCCTGGCTGTAGGTGGTGGCGGCGGCGCGGCGTCTTTGCAGGGACTGGAAGCCCGTGGAGGAAGACACGGAGACCGGCCGGACCTTGCGGTAGGCGGCCGAGCCGTAATAGTGTTGGTGGTGATCCATGGAGAAGCTCATCTTGGCTGAGCCGGAGGATCTGTGACTGCAGCAGGACGATGCTCTGCTCTTATATAGTGGGGAGGAGAAGTCGTTTAGTCAGCATCCAGCCGCATTCTATTTAAAGAGACACAGAAACAAACGCTGCCTGCCTCACAATGGCCTGTGTTAACTTTTAAAGTAGTATAGTCCTACATCTATATATGACAGGTAAAGCAATAGGAACATATTGAAACTAATGTTTTTAAATATATAGGCCTATTTGCTTAAAGATGAATCACTGTTTTCTAGCTGGTGTTTATTGTAGGACAGGTCAACATTTGTTGGAATTATAATCTAAAGTATCAACGTTTTGCAATAACTAAGCCTATATTAATGACTTCAAATGTAATGCGTACATTATGAATGATCAAAACATCGGGATGCCTATTGTGTTTTTAATATTGGTCCTGATCACAGAGAGAGAGGGAGAGAAATAAAAGTGTATCTCCTGTGAAATCATTCAAGAAATGTGAAACTATATTAGAACTATTATATGAGACCTAATCATTATTATTATTACTAGGCCTATAGACACACGCGTGTGCTGGGTTGTGTGTGTGTGCATGGGGGGGGCGTGGGTGTGTTCTGTGTTCTGCTGATGCTCTCTCTATCTGCTGCTGCAGTGTGAGTTTGCAGATCCACACAGAGCCATCTGGGACCCGTATATCTGCTGGCCCGCTGACAACGTCTCTGTCCACCTCGTCTGCTGCCATATCTCATATGTGTATTTACATTTTGTATTGCAGTATGGGTGTGTCGGCGAGTCCATGTGCTGATGGTGTTGAGCGGTTATACATGGTCAAGATGAGTGGACAGAGTTATTTGTGCATGGAGATGATTTGCATGATACAGCACAAGCACAAGCACAACATACTGCTTCATCTCTGCTGATCCGGGGGGATAACTTGCTTTGACGACACCCAGCGAACCACACCTACACAACCTATTGATCGCTCGCTCATTTTGCCTCTCTTTCTCTTTCTCTCTCTCTCTCTCCCTCCCTCTCTCTGTCTCTGTATCTCTCATTCTCTCTGTCTCGCTCTCTCTCTCTCTATGTCTGTATATCTCTCTCGCTCTCTCTTACACACGCTCTGTCTCTGTATACCTCCCTCGCCGTCTCCCTCTCTTGCTCTCTCTTGCTCTCCTCTCTCTCGCTTGCTCTCTTACTCTCTCTCTCACTCTCTCACACACACACAGGCGCGTGCGCACACAGGTGAATGAGTTCATTATCATAAAGGAGCAGTTGGGAATGTTCAACTAGTAGATATTTATATCTGCCCATAGAACAAAATATTGGTCATTGATCAATGGTAAGTTCTCAGACATTTTTTTTTGGGTCATTTGAAACCCTATTTCCATAAAAAACTTTCTCTGAAAGTGAATATAGTGTACAAGTGCCTTTCCATATTGCACATGTAGTGTGTTGCTGCATACAGCACATACCTTATAGAACTAATGTAATCCACCATGCCTGCATGTGTTATGTATGAGGATAACGGACCATAATAGATTGACTTGTCACATGGATGCTGTGTGTTCAAGGTGATTCACTTGCATGCTTTAATATTTCATGGTTTTAGACTCAGTTACTAGGGCATCATTATATTTACCAATAGAATTGACACTCAAAAATGTTAAAAGCTCTGATTGAAATGAGGGTCGATTTGGGCATGGTTTCTTGCCATGACCATGCTTGAGGTAAATCACTTGTACAACTGCTTTTCAACATCCGTCCTCCTGAATGACCATTTAGTTAGATGAGAGCCACTGACTAATCACTGGTTACCCATGCTGGGGCACAGTGGCATGATGGCACAGTGGTTAGCACAGCTGTCTCAAGAAGAAGAAGGTCCTTGGTTCAAACCCAGCAGGGACCCTTCTGTGAGGAGTTTGCATATTCACGTTGGTTACCTCTGGATTTGCATGTTTTTCCCCCACACACCAAAAGAAATGAACGTTTATTTCCGGGTTAATACGGCTGCCCGTGTCCTTGGCCAAGGCACTGGCGCTAGACCTGGAGTTGGTCCCTGGGCGTTACACCGTTAGTCCCCGCTCGTCCTAGAGAAAGCACAGGTTTCACCCAAGGGGGACAATACAATATCAAGTTGTCTTTATTATTAGTGTGGTATCATGCTCATTGTATGATGTTATCCTCAAAACATTTGATATTTCATCGAGCACACGCAGACTTCGGAAACGGACCAGTCTGTTTCCTCAGTAGGATGAAGGACATCCACGAAGGTGAAATGAGTCGAGGTTTGATATGACATTGATAGGCTCAGTAGGAGGAAGGGAGGTGGCCCGTTTGACTCTTCCTAGAACAAACCTGACCTTGAAGAGAGAGAGGGGGGGAAGAGAGAGGAGTAATAGAGAGAGAGTAACAGAGAAGACAGAGGGAGATAAGGAAATAAGTAGAAACAGTGGAATGATTCACCATAGAAGTGGGCTCTGATCTGAATAAGAGACATGAGAGGAGGTGATTGAAATGTATATTTAAACGACCAAGGCATAACAGTAGCATTTTATGGGCAGGTTTGGAGGAAAACTGAAGTCCAGAGCAAATACATGGCTCATATTTAGTGCCAGAGTCATATTATATCCAGAGCTGTCTTTGATTTAGAGGAAGATGGATGACAGATAACGACACAAGGGAAGAAGAATGAAGAGAGAGAGGATGGGGAGGAGAGGAGAGGGATAGGGTGAGAAAAGAGGGGAGTCACCTTGGTGTAAAGAGGGGCTGGAGAAAATGGCTGTCCTGGCAGACCCGGCAGTGACTCAGCTGTACCACAGTTATTGCCTTTGAATTACATTACCTGGTTCTATACCTTTCTATTCGTGGTATCATTTCATCCCTTTGGAAAACGCTCCACTTTCAAGGATTTGGATCTGCAGTTCATTCACCACCTCCCTCACTCCAACTCATATGATGAGCTGCAAAGGGGTTATTGTGTGTGTCTGCATACATAACAAGGTGATAATGAGTCATTCAATAGGGGATTGACAGCTGAAGGCTGAGAATGAAGTTTCCAGAACATCCTGGGCATTAGTCCATTAGCGCCATCTCGTGGACATCGAAAAATGAGTGTTGTTCCCTTTTCTCTCCAGCAGGGGGCGGTGTAGTCTCCACCAGCTGAGCGCTTTCTAATACTTCCTGTAAGCGCAGGACAAGTGAGGGAAAGTTCAAATAACGATAACAATCGTAAGAATAAAGTGTTATTCTTAAATAGTCCGCTGTTTAATGGCTGATATGGATATAAGACAGCGTTGTTTGTTAGGTCCGTGGGTCGTGAGAAACAACGAGCTGGTGGATGAATGGAAGGTGAGGGAACTGCTTTCATAACCCATACATGTTAATATACATACACACACACACATATATATATATAATATTATTGTTTCTTCTTTTTTTTCTCAGCGACAAGGAGTACACATGTTCAGTCGTGACCAGAGCAAACTGAAGTCCTGCTCTTCTGACTTCCACAAACTTTTAAGAACAATCCAAGGTGCTACTTCTAGGTTGGTCATGGTGATGATGATGCTGATGTTGTTATGTTTGATCGTGTCATCATATTGATCTATGACAGGTGTCTAAGTTGTCTGCCCCAACGTCTGCTCCAGGTGTCCCTGCCATGGCGGACTACGCCCCCGTGGAGCTGACCGTGGTGTATAACGCATGCGTGTTCTCCATCGCTCAGTCCCAGATGTCACAGGCAGAGTCGCTGCTCATACAAGGCGTGGAGAGAGGTGAGATGTATGTACGGTGGAACAATATTCTGTTAAGTTATAAGTGGACAAGGATAGTCTTCTTAGTGGTTAAGATGCCCCTAACCCCTACCTGCTCCTTACTGACATGTATCTAAGATTCACTGTGAGTGTGTTGCTTTAGATTTAAAATGTCTGCTAAAATTATTAAACAGTAGGCTAAAATAGTCAATGTCAGTCAATTCTGACAATCAGTGCTGAATTAGAATGAATTAACGTTAATTCAAACAACCCACTCTACTGACTGTTTCCCATCAGCTCTTCGGGCCGTGGGGAAGAATGCTGAAACTTCTTCAGATCGATGCGTTTTCTGGCGTGTCGTTCTGAACACCTTTGGTGACACACCCCTGTGCATCTGTACCCTGCGGCTGCTGTGTCTGCAGTGGGCCGTCTGGCTGTCCACTCACAGCCTGACACACATACAGGACCTGAAGGTGAGAAACATGATCCTGACGTGAGAGTGTTTTCAAAGACAGTTGCCATTGGTGTAAACGTGCTGTATGATTTCAGAGAGAGAGCAGAAAATAAATAGCCCCAAAAAAGGTCGCCTCCCTCTCTGCTCTCTCCCTCCCTACGTTTCTCCCCCATTGAGAGCTTTTGCATTCATGCACCTGTGGTGGAGCTATGATAATGTGATTGACAGTCAAGATGGATTCCCCAATCAGGGAAAAAAATGAGCCAGGAGAGGTTTAAAATCAAAATATTCTAACACAGAGGCAGGTGCGCAGTCAACCGGAACAGATATTCTCACAGAGCATTTCACTCACTAATAGCTGACGGATGGCTATGACAACAAATTACACTCAAATCTTAAATCTCACCTACAGCACCTTTTCAAGCGCCGTTTGGATGCGGATATGTTTCTGAACCTGCTCTTTACGCGAACATAATATGATTCTTATCATCGAAACAATGTACTCATCAGGTGCAATGTGCTCAAAGACATCAAAGAATTCCTCTGATTATGTTGCTAGGATAACAGCGACTAATGTCTTGTGGTTGTTTTTCTGTCTTTCACGTGTTGTAGGAGGAACTGTCGTCTTTGTCAGATAGATTATGTGCTCTTGAAGAAGAAGAGGAGGAGAGGAAGAAGAGTCTGGCAACGTCAAACCCTCCTGAGACCCCGAGCGTAGTGGCAGAGCCCACACGGATCAAAGAACTGCTGGACATCTGCACTGTCGTCGCTCAAGGTCTGCAGCAATCATAATACTGTAATATGTTTACATGAATTATTAAGTTTACTTCATTTATATTTATATTTTAGAAGGCGCTTTTATCCAAAGTGATTTTACAAGTGAGGCTGAGAACCTGACGGTGGAGTAGCCATAGCAGGAGTCAGTCAGAAAGACAGGGTTGATCATAGAGAGTTATATTTTCAATATTATGAGATTGGCTCTGTCTCAGCGTAGCCTTTTTACTCTCAAACAGTTCCTATTGCTAATCTATTGCTAATGGTCTTCAAATGTGTGTTACATTTAGGGGCAGAATGGCTGAGTGATGGGCGCCATTCAGAAGCTCTGTCAGAACTCCGGAGAGGTTGTTCTCTCCGAGCTCCAAGAAATCTCCTGGCAGACGCACACATTCTCTCAGGCCTGTGCCTCGCCAAGATGGTACACATCCAAAAACCTGTCTTCTCTCTCGTGATTACGCAGAAATGAATGCCTGTTGCTGTGTGTATCATATGGGGTTTTCCATCTTTGTTAAAGGGGAACCATCACACTCGGCTATTTTCTAGTACTGCTCACGTGTTGCATGTCTGCAACATCAACTCAGGTTTCTATGGAAAGGTTGGATCATTGGTCCGAGATGTGTGCTTTCCATTCGGTCCAATTTGGAAGAATGACGTCCATATATGGTCAATATGGTCCAACATCTCTACACATTGTTTAGCGGAAACAGAGTTGATGCTGCAGACCGCGATTTCTTTCACAACGCGTGTTTGACGCAGTTATATGTCTGTTTCACACATAGTTCCCGGTAAATGACTGGGATATCCTTTTAGGCGCCGCTAGTGATTTTCACTATTCACACATGCAGCTATGTTCTGGAACATTTCCGTCTTGTGCCCTTTCACACATGGCATAGCAATGCCGGAATAGATGAGCCAAAGGACGGTCCAGCAGATGGCGGTAATGCATTTCGAACAGCATCTCAAACTGTTCCAGCCAGCTGCCTATCAATTTCACCCTCTGCACCAACTGAGAGGAGCTCCCTTGTTTCTGAATCTGTCCAGTTTCCAGCCATTCTTGGAAAAAAGGAGCTTGTTTGCAAACAAAATAAGTTTATTGATATTGTTATTGAATCACCCAAAAAGCATTGTCGTGGATTCAAATACGCCATCAGTGGAGTCTTGTGATTGGTTCGCTCGATCCATGTGAAAGTGTCTTGTGTCAGCTGGACGTAACCCTTTAGACGCGTGCATGTGTGAATGGGACTTTAGAAGATGGCGACGGAGACGGTTTTAATATTGTGAATGATGATTGTTATTTCAATGACACTCAGGGCCGACCCCAAATGGCTCTTCAGTGCTACATGAAGGCCATGGAGATGGACCCCCGCTGTGTGACCGCGCTGCACCGCAGCATCCACATCTACAACCAGCTGGGAAACACACAGGCCGAGATGGAGGGGCTTCGCTTACTACACACTGTGGGTAATACACACAGACGTGTGTGTGTGAACACATTTTGTGTGTAGGCTGTAATCAAGTCAATTTAACATTAAGCCAATTAAATGTATACAGCCTTTAATCACAGTTTGTCTCAAACGGCTTCACAGGCTTCACATAATACAACACCTTCTAACCCTCAGCCCTCTAAAGGGCCAGGAAAAATCCCCCCAATCCCAGAGGGACAAAACCTTGAGAAGGAACACAGATCAATAATATTGATAGTAGCAGGTAGCAGTGGCTCAGGAAGTTGAGCAGGTTGTCTGGCAACTGAAAGGTTGCTGGTTTGATCCCCAGCTCCTCCTCGCCGAGTGTCGAGGTGTCCCTGAGCAAGACACCTAACCCTAACTGCTCCCGACAAGCTGGCTGTTCCCTTGCGTTGTTGACACTGCTGTCGGTGCATGAATGGGTGAATGTCAGGCACTAATTGTAAAGAGCTTTGAGTGGCCCCAGGTTAGAACAGCGCTGTATATAAATGTCACTTTTACCGTTTGTCCCTCAGGCTCTAATGCTGCCCCCGGCTGCAGACGCCAAAGCGGACGTTGAGGCCTATCCTCTCCACGCGTCCGTGTTACTGAACAGTGCGTCACTGAAGAGCCTGCTGTCTGTCCCCTCGCCCTCCGGCGTTCTCCACCGCCTGGCCTTGAAGTGTGTTCTTCATGGACGGTGAGAAGGCCGACGGTCTAAAGTCTCGTTCTAAATGTAAAGTAAGTGAAGTAAGCCCTGTGGTGAGTGTGCTTAATGAGGCGGATGTGTGCGTTGTTTCTGCAGTGTGGCCGAGGGCGTGGAACATTATCTGGACCTGCTGGCTGAACTCCACTCAGATCATCCACGTGCGGTACATTTTTTATAAACCCTATCCAAAAAAAACATTTACCGTCATATTTACTTTACAATCACTTTATTTCCCAAACCAGACCAATTGTAACTTTTTGAAGCTGAAATCAGAGCACCATGAATCACCAAAATAACAGTGGAATATATTGTATCTATCATTGGCTTTTTCAACTCACTATTCATGCATTCCAGTATGTTGTGGTTTAAAGCAATACAAATATTACCAGAATCACAAGCGGTCACATACTAATTTGCTGTGGTGTGTTGGTGGAGAAATACAAGATTAGGAAAAAAAAAAAGATATATATATAACTGTAGCAAACTCCGTGCTACGGAGGGGTTCAGGTAGGAAGCAGACACGGGCTTTAGACAGAGAGCTTGTTTATTGTCTATACAACACCGGCACCGGGTGCCAAAGCACTTCAGTAACGTAGGGCGCCGACCTCCTACTTGATTGCCAAGCACTCCTTCTCCACGGTGCTGTACCTCTCCTCCCGTTCATAAGCTTACGGCTGAGGAACAGCCCCGGGCGGTCTTCGCCCTCCACCTGGGACAAAACGGCCCCCAGCCCCCTGTTTGATGTGTCAGTCTGCAAAACAAAAGGATGCTTGAAGTTAGGGGTGTATAAAAGCGGGTCCCCACAGAGAGCCTTTTTAACCTTCTCAAACGCCACCTGACCCTGCTCGGTCCACTGGACTGGATCTGAAGCACCCTTTCGAGTAAGGTCGGTCATGGGACTAGTAAGCGCAGAAAAATCAGGGATGAACCGTCGGTAGTAGCCCGCCAGTCCCAGGAACGCCCTCACCTGCTTTTTGGTCTCAGGCCCTGGACAGGCTGCGATCGCCTCTGTCTTGTCTATCTGCAGGCGCACCTGCCCGCCACCCAAGTGGTACCCCAGATACCGTACCTCCCTCCCTCCAATTACACACTTCTTTGGGTTGGCTGTGAGCCCCACCCACCTCAGTGACTCGAGCACCGCCGCCACCCACTGCATATACTGCTGTCAGGTGTCACTATGAATAATGACATCAACAACCCAAACAGGTAGGTACAAACTGTACGGAGTGGAGAAGGCTGATTTTTTTTCCTTGGACTCTGGAGCCAAGGGAATGCCAGTAGCCCTTGGTTAACTCGATATGCATCAAACTTTGACGCCCCATTCACCTTGCTATAGTCAACACAGAAGCAAATAGACCCATCGGACTTGCGAACAAGCACAACTAGACCAGCCACTGTGCGACTCTTATATTACCCCCATTTCCAGCATGGCCTTTCATTTGTCCTGCACAATTTTACGCTTATGCGTCCTGCTCAATCTATGCGGCCGTGACCTAACAGTCACGCCGGGGGACGTCTCGATATGGTGGTCAATGAGCAATGTGCGGCCCGGCAGCGGAGAGAAGACGTCAGCAAAACGCTGCTGCAACTCACCGACCTTGGCTGCCTGATGAGGAGAGAAGTGTCCATCACAGGGGACCAGTGGATC